>OOFH01105207.1:0-11060 GCA_900323355.1 Merlangius merlangus
ATTAAATGAATATTTGTGAGAGGTCATTCCTTCTCCTGAGTTTGCTTCCTATTTATGTCTTCTTTCCACAAGCACCCCCCCACCCCATATGGATTTGGAGAAATGTTGTCACGTCCCAGTGGTGGTGGTATCATATATGAGAGAAGGCATTCAATTATACTTCAATGATCAATAAGGAGGCCGAAGCCCTAAAGGAAGTGATGCAATAGGTGAATGAGTCGAAAACAGTTACAAGTAAGCTGTACCTTGGGGTCGCTTATATATCAAAGGGGGTCTCAAAGGACGCATACGCATCAACCTGTGTCTTCAGCCCTACAGGAAATGACTCAGCAAGTGCTCCATCTCGTTGCACCTCACCCAGCGGCTCGCTTGCAAGATTTTGGCCTGAAGTTCTTCCGAGACCTACACCTTAGCCATCCAACATGCATATCTGAGAATCAGGCCTCTCTTTAATAATGACAAAAGGTTATGAGAGAAATACACATTAACTTTTTGTTATCTCATAAGCGGCGTCGTGCCGGCTCCTTTTGACCTTTTGACCCCAGACTTCAAAAACGTAGCCACAGGCCAGCTGTGTCTACACACCTTAAGCCACAAATGTACACCTCCATCCCACAAAAAATGGGGACTAGAAACTATCCTCTGTCTTATGTTCATTTAGCTCCACTGTTGGAGGTCACGCCCCTTTTCCGGCCTTTTCGAGATAGCTAGGGATGCTAAAACGTTTACACACATTTCCCGGGGTCCCGAGAATGACATATTCGAGATTTGGAGTTCTAGCCCTTAGAGAAAAAAAGTTTTCCCAAATGGACTGTCATTTGGACAAAGCCCCTCAGAAGTGTTGCCTGCAAGCCCTGATGGTTCAGAATGTGGTGGAAAACAGTTTTTGAGATAGGAAGGTCCTACCGACCTGAAATTTTAATACATCATTCTAGGGCCTAACTGGGACCCCCGCACCGAAATTTGGCCCGGTTGGTATATGCGGAATTATGTGAAATTTTAGCAATGACGAGGACATTACTTTGTTGTCCGGTATGTTGCATAAAAACAAGAGTAAGGTAAATAGTTTCTTTTTAAAAAATGCTGTTTCATTCGTCCCTCATGTGTGTTTCAAACGTCCGAACTAGGCGGGGCGTTTGAAACAGATGTCCACTTACGTTCAAAGTTTAAAAAAAAAAAAACAGCTCGATCATCCAACATATATGTGTTAAATTACACTGTAACTAAGAGAACACACATGTGAGTTATAATTGATCACATGTTGAAATTATTTGTATACGTAACGTCATCTTTGAAAAAGTACGTTTAACTGAAAAGTGTTTCAATCGACCCGGCTCTCCCTACGGCAACCAACTGGCTTTATAATAAGAAAGAAAGAAAGAAAGAAAGAATGATTGAATGAAAGAATAAAACTTATGAAGAACAATAGTTGAGCATTGCATGCAGCACTCACCTAATAATAATAATAATAATAATAATAATAATAATAATAATAATAATAATAATAATAATAATAATAATAATCATGTGTTTTAAATGTTCAAAGGTTCTCTTAATGATTTTATTTCCACTAACCACAAACTATATGTCCACATAAATAAGACTTTGCGGCAAGGGAGGAAAGGGGAGGGGAGGCGCCAAGATGCTCTGCAATTTGACCCAAACTTTGCATAATGTTTTAACCAGCTTGCTTGGGATAGGCCTAATTGGAAATAGGCCAAACCTATAACGCCATGGCAGCCGCGTGATCCTGAAAGATTGGTTGCATGGTTTTCTGTAAGGCTTCGGCCTATATGTGCAAATGCATTTTAATAACAATGTGAATTTATCTTTTTTTACTCAGAGGATAATATAGCCTACTTCTCACTCTATACCTATACACAGTGTCACATTCAATATGAATATGGCGATTCATAACAATAATTAACCCCATAATACAATATAGGTAGGCTCCAATGGATTATAGTTTATTGTACTTATCTATGAGCAGTGAAATATGGAGTTACAACATACATTTTATTAGTTCAACAAGATTTAGCTATATCTCTTCAGATAGCACTCGACAATGCTTGTTTTGCGGTAAGAACATATAGCAAACACAAACAAATACTTTATATGTGGAACAACAGCTAGCTCTGGCATTAACTTACTGTTCAACCCCCGGGTGTTAGGAATATAAAACATAACTTGCGGCCTTTTTTAATTGAAGTAGTCAGATCTTCATCATGAATCTCAGAACCGGTGCCGTTACACGCCCTATCTCTGATTCTGCCCTTTATTTGATTATACCTCAGAGGTAGGTTTATAAAGAAACAAACTATCTGAGACTGACCGAAGTGTAACAAATTGTCTATGAAACAAATATGATTAAATATAACATTGAATTTATATACACTTATGATATAATTTTCTTCATTGCCAAATGTGTCAATTATGTATTGTATTTGTCATTCTTGGCATATGCATTGACCTGTCAAATTAAAGGACAAGGCTGAACATAGTTCATCTATTTAGTTAAGTGCTTTCTTTTGCACTTTGAGTTGCTCAACAGTGGAAATGATCAATTTCTCAAATTCTTCTTACCATTATCGAAATGGGTGCTGATTTATAACTGACTTACTACTAACCATCTGGATGTCACTGATCATGGGAATGATCATCATGGAAACCGTCAGCAAGAAAGGCAAACAAAATGCAGTTGTGATGGTCATTTTCAGAGTGGGTCCTTCTGAGGTGTTGGTCACTGTTAAAGTAACCAAACGCATTGTGTTACAGCCCATGTCTGCATTACATGTGAATAAGTACAAAACCATTTGTAAAATGCATTGTAGCCTTTATGAGAAGTATCCTCAAGCCATTTCTTTTTGATCCCATCCTTTCTGATTTAAAATTAAGTAAATACTTGGGTTTTATGTCTTTTTGATTAAATATATCTCTTCAATAAGGATGAAGGGAGGGTAGGCCTACACCAAAATAAAAAGATCACATTGCTATACTGATAGAAGATTTCATAGCCAGGACTACTGTTATTACTGTCAATTGCAATGCTTGTGTTAAATTTACTTGGGGAAATAGTAGAAACGTTCACGTTGAGGTCGATGAACCCTGAGATGACCACGTCCCGCAGTGCCTGCTCTACCAGCAGTCCAGTCGGAACAACTGTTTTGTTATGGTAGACCATGTATACGTATGTAGCCACACGGATTGAGCCATTACTAGGAATGCAAATAAAAATTAACCAAAAATAAGTAGGCCTAGCCTAAACGTTTCAAAAATTCTAATTAATTAAAAATAAAATAATATAATAATGCTGAAAAATACACATAATAGGCCTAAACAAAGCAACATTATATTTTCGAGGAAGGCTATATTAAATGTTCAAAGGTTCTCCCCATGATTTTGTTTTCCATTGCGGCGTTCCCACTATGTAATATTTTGTAAGTTATAGGGCTATAGTTTTGGCTTTTTGCGTCATTAAAAGAACACTGAAATGTATTGAATCCCGATCAGTTGATTAAAAACGCAATTCATCAGCAGTGGTTTTCCACCGGTTCTGCAGAGGAAGATAGGTTACGCACTGATTTACTTTTTGAACACTATCCGAATCTTAAAGGCCTATTGGGTCAAGCCCTAAATGTAACTGAACGACAAAGGTGGCTGGATGAGTAGCTAGATCTCAGGCTGTCTAATTAATAGACAGCCTTACGAAACACATAGGCTATTTCTGCTACTCGTTATAGAGGCCTATTGGATAAAAGGGGATATGTAAAATGATCAAAATAAATTCAAATTCAGGAGCGCTACTCTTGCATTATCCTTGGCGCTAGCATGGGCCTTTCGATATGTGTTTTGTTGCAAACTTGGATATCATGTAGGCTAGTAGCCTACAACTAAGGACTAATACATATTGAACTCAGAGAAGGCACGTAGGCTATAGGCCTACAACAACGTTCGCACGAGACCGCGTCCCAGGAGGGACCGAAGCAGTCAATACACAACATGGGGTCTTGTTATTTGATGTAGACCTATCCGAAGTTAAGTTGAAAGGTTTTTATTTTATCAACTGCAAAGATTGACCGCAATTTGTAGGCTATAGGCATGGTGCAACCCAACGGTTCATTGCAAGATGTAAAGCCCTGGCATGGAAAAACGTTGAAAAATGTTTCAAAGATCGGATATTAGATTACCCTTAAATTCCGAGTAAATTATAGCCTATACTGTATTGTGGCAGTAGAACGTGCCTATCCCTTCTTCTCGGAATAAGCTTCTGTTGAGCTCCGATCCGGAATGCAGGTGAAAGGCACACCGCTCACATAGTTTTCATGTTATTGCATCGGCTTGACGTGTGCATTCTTCCTTCTGTCATCCTCGAAAAACCTGTTTAAAATCAGTATGGCTGAAATTAAAATCAATAAGCTTTTGAAACCGAGTCATCGACATGTGCCCCCCCCCTGCATTCTTCGACCATTGACTGCGAGAACACGCCTCTGTGACTTTTGTTTGACATGCTTTGTGGATTAGAATATTTTTTCATTTAATCATTCATTAATAAATAGGCTACTTAGGCTAAATGGAGTTAAGCACTTAAAAATATATTTTATTTTCAAATGGAAATATTGGACTTTACATGGGATTTTACTTTTTACAGCCCTCAAATTAAATCTATACATAGGCCTAGGCCTAGGCCTATATATGATAGGCTAGGGCCTATAGGCCTACCCGCTGTCGGGGTTTTAATAGCCTAATTGCGCAAATCCATCAGACTAAAATATTTCCTATGGCCTACATAGTGTAAATTATGTTAAAAAAGAATAACCCATTTATGTGCATTGACTTACTCACTTCATATTAGGCCTACATGTAGGGAGAGCCGGGTCGATTGAAACACGGGACAATTGAAACACAGCGATTAGTAAAATCCTTCCTGCGGTAGTTTTTTGTAATAAAAACTGTTTTTTGTTTCATGCCATAATAATATGACTATACAACATATGAATTAGTAGGCTACTTAAACCTGTGCTAAAGTGTGCAATGTCAGAGTTTTTAAGTTCAGAGGTAAAAAAAAGGTTTAAGTGTCAGTAGTCGCTGTCGGGAGGGACGATTGAAGCACTTGTTTCAAACGCAACAGGATTCATGTTATCCGGTTGACCGGTAGTTTTTATTTAGGACCTAAAATAAATAAAAGGAGGTTCAACTGTGTATCCCTAAACATGACTCAGGACAGGGAAATAAGTAAATTAAATGCAAATTTAGTCGTCCAAAAGAAGAAAGGTGAGTTATAATCGAAATGTGCACCTTGACAATTATAGGTTACGCACAACGCACGGGCCAAAAATATATTTTAACCTAGGCCTATTTTTATTATGCGGAATTTTGTGAAATTTTAGCAATGACGAGGACACTACTATGATGTCCGGTATGTTGCATAAAAACAAGAGTAAGGTTAATAGTTTATTTTTAAAAAATGCTGTTTCATTCGTCCGTGTGTTTCAAACGTCCCGACTATATAGGCGGGGCATTTGAAACAGATGTCAACTTACGTTCAAAGTTAAAAAAAAAAAAACAGCTCGATCATCCAACATAGGTGTTAAATTACACTTGTAACTAAGAGAACACACATGTGAGTTGTTGATCACATGTTGAAATTATTTGTATAGCCTACGTAACGCCATCTTTGAAAAAGACGTTTAACTGAAAAGTGTTTCAATCGACCCGGCTCTCCCTATCCAGCTGGCTTTTGAATGCAACTCCGATCCGCCCATATTATAAAACAGATTGCTAGTGCGCAGAACAGGTTCAGTTGTGGATACGGATTTACCTTCATATTCATGACATAGACCAATTTAGAGCATATTAAAAGAAGTGTTGGACCAAGTGGGACTGGATTTCAAACTTATAGGAAAGTTAACAAGGTAGGCCTATGTATTTAATACTTAGCCTACATAATTTCATTATCCAAGGAATTTGAATTGGCGGATGATTTTTAAATTAAGAGTTCTGCAAATACAATAGGATGCCCTGAACATATATTAGTTTGGTTTAGGCCTATACAAACCAATATAGGCCTAGGCCTACTTACAAACTTACAAACCAATATTCTCGTTATTTTCCAGAAGCGTGATACATAGGCCTATGTCGTGGATTGTGGGCTAGTTTATTTTAGGTAGGCCTAGTTAATGGTATATATATTTTACATAAATTGTTCATAAAGTAGGCCTAAGTAATATTTATTTATGTATTAGGGCCTATACATTATTTACATTAAAATAACGATTCGTTTTCATATGTGATTTCAGGAAAGCACTCTAAATGGCTTTGGGTTTGAACAGTGCTGCATGAATTAACTTGCCTTGCGTTGCCGGCTCCTCGGAACACAGATTTATAAATAGGGACAAGCACTACCCATGGCGACTAGTCGACCAAGCAGTAGAAATCCGCCTTTACCAGAAAGAGTGTTTGGATAGATCTAATTAATTTAGGTTTTGTTTGAATTTAGGCCTAATAACTGTGTAGGCCTACCCCTATTAGTTGTGTTTACGTAGGCTAACTTTAAATGTTTATTTGTAATTAATTGGGCCTTATACCCTACATTTAGGTGTATGTAGGCCTATTTGACACACATGTTTGCCGGTCTGCAATTTGCAAAACTAAAATGTTCTTTTCGGAGCGAGAACAGGACAAAAACCTCATGAGAAATGTGTTATCACGCAAGCGATAATCAGACAAGTGAGGCAGAAAACATTGAAAGGGCTGTAAGATTCGATTATTTGTTAGAAAGAATTGGTTGGTACAAAGCAACCCGTCTGCTTTTAGACTGCGACAAGCCAGTGAGAATATTGGTTCCGCTTAACTTCGCATGCGTCGGTGACACAATTTTGATTGTTAACAGCTCGACTAATAGGCCTAAACAAATTATTTCCTCTCTGATTCGTTTGGGGACGTTCCCAGTCAGTTACAGGTGCGTGAATGCAACACCTATGGCTGAGTAATAAGGAAAAGTTAGGAAATAGGCTATAACAATGCAGGTCGGCTATGTGTGTCAGTATCCTAACATTTAGGGCTTGACTGAATAACTCATTTTAAGATGAGGTTGGATCAGGTTTATCGAATGTAATTTGAAAATGTGAACATTTTGAAAAGAAAATACGAAAATGTATAGGCTAGTGCGTCAGCGTCGACTATCTTCCCCTGCCCGTTGGCCACTCAAAGAGCTCGTCCTTCCTCGCAGAGCCTCAATGTTACCAAAACGTTTCCAAAGGCACAAGGCTGCCATATGCATAATTCCAATTATCCCAAGGAAAATGGGTGGATCGAACATTTTGTTGTTTGGATGGAATTGCACTACAGCACAAGCGCTATTCACCTGTAGAGAAATCACGCAGGCGCTATCGCGGGGGCCCGATAGCAATAGGTACAAGGAGAACACATAATGAGGGTTGCTGTTGGCTCATTTAATTAAAATACCAACCCTTTTTTATAGGGCTTTTTGGTTTCCATTGACATTTTTTAAACTGTGAAAAAGTGCCTATAAATACATCGTTGCCTCTAAATGGCATTTCCTTGGACGCAACTGAGTTCTCTGTTGCGTCTCCAAAAGTTCGGTATACGCTGTGACCAAAGGGAGCGCTTTAGCTCGTTGTCAAATCTAAACGGCAACAGCCCCCGCCCCCCACCCCGTTTTATAACCAAGTCTGATACCTGGTATCTGGGCTTTATCTGACATGCTGAATCTTTCTGCCTCGTCAGGATCGATTTAGCTGTAGCTAGGCCTACCTTTAAATGTTTTGGAAAACCTTGAAAAAATCTTGAAAACCGACCAGAAAACCCAAATGTTCCAAAATCGGTTACACACCTACCTCTTAATACTATCCAACCTTATAGTTAGGTCTGTTTTCAAAATGGCCAAGTTATGATAAATATTCAGCGCTTTAAAATGTTAATTGCAATAGGCTATATTAAATAAGCCTGGAATGTTTCAAGGAACGGCACATCAACACCTTAAGATGCCAATCAAATAATGTGACAATGTGACTTTATATCATTTTAATTCAGGTGGCACTAAAGCACCCACACATAGTTTTCATGTTATTTTAATGATCCTATGGCATGACGTGTGCATTATTTATTCATTTCAACCAGGAACAACCTTTTCATAACAGCATGCCAGAAATTCAAATCCATAAGCTTTCGGAATCAAGTCATTAACAAAGTGGCCACATTAACATTAACATGGAATAAAAAAGGCTCAAGTGGTTCCTCATCCGTTTCCAGCCAAAACATGTCGTAGGTCCACGCTAACTCTTCATCTGCCTCTTCCAGGTGATGAGGGGCTGCCCGAGCCGGTCGGGCTGTCCCTTGCCAAGGCTTAAACTTACACTTTGAGCTCTGGCTCATTTTAGCTAAATGTCCTTTACAAACGTCTTTGCCCCACACTGAGGAGAATGGCACGCTTTTACCCTTCTCAGTCACTTCATTACTAGTAATGAAGTAACTGCTAATGTGTGCAGCCATACGGATATGAATAGCTACATAGCATTCAGCAAAATGATGACATCACACAAACAAATTCTGTCTTTAATATGTACATAATCGAATCAAGAGGCAAAATGTGTAGGCTGCATTGCTCTACAACTTTAAAATTAACTTCTAATTGTATGTTAGGCCTACTACTAATGTATAGAGAAATTGCACCAACTTTTTGACGAGTTATCACCTTAACTAAACAACAGGCAACCCTTCGTTTTAATTATCGATCAGGATTTTAAACTACAGGAACAACGGCTTGTAATTCGTTCAGCCCAATGCCCTTCCTGCCCAACATTAGGCCTACAAAAGTAGCAAGCAAAAGTGTCCCAGCCAGTGGCGGTGGGTCAATAGGGGGCGCTAGGGCGCCGCCCCTCTGTGAATATTCACTTGTAGTGACTACATTATGAGTTCCTGTTCCCTTCTTACTGATCGAGTGGGAGGGAACTGGCTATGAGTCACGGGGACTGGGGGGACTGTTTATGCAGTTGCACGAGTTGTTCTAGCCATGCACTGTGAGTGATTGTTCTGCTCTGTTTCTTGGATTAAAACGGTTATTATTACGTTGCCTACGTCCTCCATTTCCTCCGGCACTACACTGGTGACCCCGACGTTCGTTTTTGTTATTCATTTGTTTACAAAAACCATGCGAGCGAACACTGCAATTCTGCAACATGTCCGCCCGAGGAAGACGTTCACAGCGGCAGACATCACCGTCTCCTGTCAGGGTGACGCAGGACGTGCGCAACCCCACTCTTAAGCTGCCAGAGTTCTGGGACTCAACGCCTGCTGCATGGTTTGCTATTGTGGAGGCACATTTCAACAAAAGCAACGTTACCGACGACGACCGGTACAACCATGCTATGGTTATGTTGGGCAGCTCCACTGCAGTGCGTGTGGTGAGGTTTCTGTCCGCCCCACCAACGACAAACAAATATGAGCGCCTCAAGGCCCTGCTCCTGGAGACAATTGAGCTGAGTGTCCACCGCAAAGAGGGTACGCCGCTTACTTGACATGTCGGACTTGGGAGACGAGAGGCCCTCTGCACAGACTAGGAGAGGATGCTAAACCTCCTCGGTACAGAGGACCCTATGATCCTCTTCACGGAGCTGTTAATGCGCACACTACCTGCTCAGTTCAGGATGGCCCTAGCTAACACCACCATGGTTGGACCCCGCTCCCTGGCCAGGAAGGCAGACCGGTTTGTCCTGGCCATGCCTCAACGGTCCCCCGACCTGCTTGCTCCCGCGGCTGCCCCTACACCGGACCGGTGCAGGAGAGCGAAGGATGACGCCAGACTCTCTGGCCAGCAGGGTAACGCTGCGGGCCATTGTTTCTACCACGCCACTTTTGGCGCCAAGGCCAAACAGTGTCGCTCGCCCTGCTCCTTTGGACTGCACATCGTCCCTAAGCCAGACCTTGGGTGGCCCCCATGTGGGGACTACCGCCGCCTCAACGACGCGTCCAAGCCTGACTACTACCCAGTCCCGCATATCTGGGACTTTTCAGCGCACCTGGCGGGCAAATGCTTCTTCTCCAAGGTGGACCTGGTACGGGGGTACCATCAGGTGCCGGTGCACCCAGAGGATGTCCCTAAGACAGCCGTCGTCACCCCCTTCGGTCTCTTCGAGATTCTGCAGATGCCCTTCGGCCTGAGGAAAGCGAAGCAGACCTTCCAACGCCTCCGGGACCTGCCCTTCCTCTTCGTCTACTTGGATGACATCCTCGTCGCGAGCACCATGGAAGAGGAGCACCTGTCCCACCTCCGGACCCTCTTCACGTGGCTCAGCCAACATGGGCTGATTGTCAATCCGGCAAAGTGTGAGTCACCCAGACACCCTTGACTTTCTCGGGCATCAGGTCTCCGTGGAGGGTGTGATCCCCCACCCCTTGAAGGTGGAAGCTGTTGCAGCCTTTCCACGCCCCTGCACAGTCAGCAAGCTCAAGGGGTTCATCGGGATGGTGGCTTTCTAATATCACTTCCTCCACCACATAGCTCACATCCTGCAGCCGCTGTATGAGGCCCAGAAGTGCTTAACTACTGGTGAACGACGTTGCAGAACATATATGGTACAAGTTACTGTTGATTGCATGGAAAAGGGAATAACCAGTTACAACTTATATGGTAAGAGCCTGGTAATACCATGGAAACAAACAAGACTTCCTTTTACAGTACAGTTTTATCTTACTTACTTGGTAAATTGTCATGTTTTACTTGGTAACGTTGCAGAACTTACATGGTACAAGCTCCAGTTTACTGCATGGAAAAGGGAATAATCTACTGCAAATTATATGGTAAGAACATGGTAATACCATGGAAACAAGCGAGGCTTCCTTTTACAGTACAGTTTCAGCTTACTTACTTACTTGGTAAATTGTCATGTTTTACTTGGTAACGTTGCAGAACTTACATGGTACAAGCTCCAGTTTACTGCATGGAAAAGGGAATAATCTATTACAAATGATATGGTAAGAACATGGTAATACCATGGAAACAAACAAGGGTTCCTTTTACAGTACAGTTTCATCTTAGTTAC
>OOFH01105208.1:0-13683 GCA_900323355.1 Merlangius merlangus
GTTGTTTCCAAAACCATTAAGTTGATAATGCTAAATAAACTGCAACAGTTACCTCGTTTTGTAGTGTCATTTTGAAGTTTAGGCCTATGTTTGCCAGCAAAAGCTTTTCAACAAGCATCGTTTTAACTGACCTGTGAAAGTGGCTACCACTCGGTTTATTTTCTATAGCCTACCAGCTATCTATACAGCTAACCCATCTGGGAAACCTTTTGAAATTGCAAAGGGAAGGCATACAGTTATATTTAATCTGTATACTCTGTAGTAACTACTTGGCTACATGACATGGCCAAATCCGTTTCGTGTCTACTCTGTCTCAGTGTCGCTGGCAGACCGGGGTGAAATTGCTTTTATATTCGACATTCGTCTATTTTCCAGGGTTCAATTCTTAATAACTCACTCGAAATTCCCCCTATCAACATCAAACCACTTCTGATGTGTTTATGTACTCGTTTTGTAGTTCCCACTACCCTTTGTTTTAAAGAAAAACCTTTTAGTATTTTTTTTTTTTTAAAAATGCAAAAGTAGGCTCTTTTTAATAGCTCACTTGTTTTTATAGATTTCAACACCAGACCACTTGTGATGTGTTCATAAACTCATTGTGGAGTTCGCACCACCCTGTGTTTAATAGAAAAAACGTTCCTTTTTTTTTAAAGGCATACGTATACATTGTGTATAGTTAGGCTAATTCATATTCAAGGCTTTTATTTTGTAATAGCTTAATTGTTTTTATAGATATCAACACCCAACCACTTCTGATGAGTTCATGAACACACATGTGCCCTTTTTGGAATTTGAGCCCCTGCCCCTCAAAGGGTCTCTGCACGGCCCTGCCTGGAATTATAATGCTCACTGGCACTGTGAAATCCAATGTCATTTTTTGCATTCCTATAGCTTCCAGTCAAAGAGCTATATAAAATCTATCTAGAAAAGCAAATACACAAAGCAGACTTGGAAATGGACCGCCTTACCTCCCGAGCAGGTTAGACCCACGGCGTATGTTGCCGCAGCAACTAACTCTCGGTTGCGCTGAACCTGCTACCTGAAACGGAAAACCCAGAGTTTCCACTAACTCAGAGCGAACAAACTCGGGTTTGCCTCAAAACCGGCTACCTGAAACAGGGCTCCGCTGGGCTCAGGGGGGAGGCTAATCTAGAACATCACCGCAGAGCTGCTGGTTTTGGGGTGACACTAGACTGGCCAGATCAACATTATAAGTGGACAAACGGTCCAACAATTACAAACTCAAATGAGAGTTTCGTTTCCATGATAAAAAAAATACTTATTTTAAATTCAAAATGCTAGAAAACAGTAGTTTTGAAAAAAGTCAAAATGGGCCCTTCTAACGAAAGGTACTGCGGGTTCTTTAAGAACCAACGGTTGGTGCCCTTTAGCCCCAATCCTGGGTGTTGGAAGGAGGGTCCAAGGTTCGGATCCTGGAGAGCAGCATGCAAGATGGACGAACCAGTAGTGGCCACTAACCATGTGGTTGCACTGTTGGGGGAGCCCAACACTAAAGAATTTCATTGCCAGCGACTGCTCTGTAATTGTTGTGCATAAGACAACAAAACCATCTTGAATCTTGAAACAGTACAACTACCACCAACTTGCTGAACCTACTTGCATGCAAATTAAAATGGAATAATCACATTTGGTGAAAATATGTTATTTGCAGAATAATATTATTTTAGCATTTAAATTAAAATACTTGAACTCTAATCCTAACTTGCATCATTGATGGTAAAGTCATGCAGCAGGTGCTTGTGTATGGGATTTGGCAGTTCATTGACCTACTGTAAGGGGAAATGAAAACAAGATAATCTTACATCCTTCTGCTGTGAGGTTGTATAACAACTGTTTGTTTCCTACATCTACTTACCTTTCTTGCACCAAGTTTTTGTTCCATTCTTTGAATTGAAATAAAATAAGCTTAACCGTCTCAACTTCCTGGCCTTTCCCTGTCAGATGTTTACTTATTAGTTTCAAATTGTAATTCCGTTTTGAATGTCAAATCCTTTACCATGTGATGATTTAGTCGTTACCTTACTTGATGTAATACTTGTCTTTGTTAATTCATTAATCGTAAAATAATTAGTGAAATTATTAAAGGGTACACTGCAGGTTCCTCGTGTGAGACATTTTCAACCAAGTTTTCATCAATTTTAGTTACTGCATTGTTCTCAATTCCAATGAATGCGTCTTCTATTAATCTCACTTTTATTGAGTCAGCTCTCTTAACTCTTTGTCTCTCTCTCCCCCTCCCTCTCTCTCTCTGTCTGTTATCTGTCTCTCTCTCCCCCCTCTGTTATTCTGTCTCTCTTCCCTCTCACTCTCTGTAACTTTGTCTCTCTCCCCCCCTCTATCTCTAACTCTCTCTGTCTCACTCTCTCTCTGGCTTACAGTTGACCAGAGAGCTTCACAACTACATTTTGCGAGCTTTCTTTCTAGTCTCTTTCACCATTTTCTCCCTGCATCCTCCAAGTCCATGGAGCTCCTCTGAATTCTAATGCTGTTGTTTTGTGTCTGGTCTTCTGCTGTGCCAAAACAGTACAAGCTCTTGCTTGTAATTCTTCCAATTAGGTGTGTGCGCCAGGCCTTGCATTTAGAAGATCATGCCTTTTGCATTCGGCTTCCTAACTTTCCCTGAAACTGCTCTGAGCTGGCTCTCTGTCCTCTATGGCTTGCTGAGATGTTTGTTTGTCTGGAGGAGAGAGCTGTCCTTCCACAGGCAGTGCTACCTCCGTCCTTCCCACTCCGTTCAGCTACAGGGGCTGACATTGAAGAACAGTAATATAAACATGCTGTTTTGAAAGGTGCAATATAAATAAAGCTAGTATTATATTAACTTTATTATATATATTATTATGTAAACATACATATTTACTCAAATGCAGTTATAAATCTAATACCAATAACACTTTCATAGATAAGACTGTACTCTACAATGTTACTACTTATCCATAGCACACCCCCTTCATGGGGCTGGGGTGAGGCTGCACACCTGTTGCACATTGAGTGAGCAGTGTGCACAGGTTAAAGGTCCCATGGCGTGCTACTTAATGGATGCTTTAATATAGGTGTTAGTGGGCCCCTAACACAGTATTTCAAGACGTTCCCGAAATTCAGCCGTGGTGCAGAATTACAGCCACTACGAGCCAGTCACACTTTCAGTTTTCCCCAAACGTGCCGTTTCGGTGTCTGTAGATTTAATACAAATGAGGAAAGAGGCGGGTCAAGGAGGAGGGTGGGGGTGTGGCCCTGAGCAGCTTGCTGCCACGGTACCATGCGCTCTGTATACAGTGGATATAGCGCAATGGCGAGGCGCACACAGCCTTCTACAGTGTTCTGTAAATACTCTAGAACACTCCGGGTGCTCCGGGCAGGAGTCCTGGAGCTCTATATCTAAATAATGTCATATTATACATAGATATCTATATCATATAATATATGGCCAAAAGCTGTGCGTGCCTCCAATTCCTTCTCAACCATGGCTGAGATAACCATGGCTTAAATAAGAAAGAAGTGTACAACATTTGCGTTACAGTGTGTGTTTTCACACCATAGATAGTATATAAAATGGATGTAGCATCCGGGAGACCTCAGTTATTAGAACTGTATCCAATTCTCTTGGCTTATGAGCGTCGCCATCTTGTCATAGTTTGACTCCGCCACATTTCCTCTAACCAAAAAAGGCCGTCTAGGCGACGTACACCGAATTAGCTTGTAGCTCATTCGTTTTTAAATGATCGGGTGGTACAGTTCACCGCAGAGCAAGGCATCTTGGCACCGGAATGAACGATAGGAATGAACGCAGTCAAGGTCAAAATGGCTGAGATAGCGTGCTAATCCTGAAAACTAGCCTCCGAGTCAAGGTGAGGGTCAGCGGCTAGCTGTCACTCAAGAGGCCGTGCCCCTAATTATTCATAATTTGTAACCTTCAATAAAATAAAAACTAGCCTGCTAAAAAAAAATTCACCCCCCCTCAGCGTTGTCATGGAGATATGAACTAAACATACTAACTAGAATGTTTTTTGGACCAGGCTGTAAATAGGTTTAATAAGACTGTGAAAACGGCCTGTTTAACAAGTGAGTCAACGAAGAGTTGCTCCCTTTTGGTACCACCTCATAGGGGCCACCCGGTGCTGCTGCAATGTTTGTCACTTCCGCATTGGATGCTGGTAGAACTCACTGTGGTTAGGGCTTGATTCACACACCCACACACATGTGGCACTTGCCCGGTCGTAGCTCATTGGGCAAAGCAGAGAAAGGGGAAGTAACATGTCCCCCGTATGACGACAGACGAGGAAAAAATCCAAATCGACTCATCTGAGCTTTGTTTTTTCAAAGACAGAGCAGGATACCTAGTGTTCGTTTTACACCTAAGGCCATTTCTAGCTACTGGAGGACCATAGACAGGCTAGAGGAACTCATATTAATGTTCACTCATATAAAACCTCATAAAGTGAAATTTTCATGCCATGGGACCTTTAAACCAGCCATCACCACACCCTCAGCGTATGGCAGCGGATCCCCATTAACATGTTAATTCTCAATGAACTGGATTCAACATCCCCACCTGCATCCCTTGTCTGGCAGGGATCCTAGATGGCTAGCAATTGGCATTGCTAGTTAAGCATCATCCATCCATGCCATAATCCACCCGAGTATTATTGGGCTCCTCCAGACAAAGGCCGCAGGGTTGTGATGTTAGAAATCTGGTGTATCGTAAAAGTGAACCGGCCATCATCCAAACATTCCCGCAAACATATATTGTCAGTGAATTT
The DNA here is from genome assembly GCA_900323355.1 of Merlangius merlangus. Classification (NCBI taxonomy): domain Eukaryota; kingdom Metazoa; phylum Chordata; class Actinopteri; order Gadiformes; family Gadidae; genus Merlangius; species Merlangius merlangus. Next base: position 4,782 of record OOFH01105208.1, read on the forward strand.
GTCCCAATACTACATGACAGATGTCTGGATTTTTTAAAAATAAACTTATTGCTCTTAAATCTTACATTAGACAGCATGGCCGCTCCTGGCCGTTTCGGTTCCCTACGCGAGGGCACCTTCATTTTTGGTGCCCCCCGCCCCCCCCCAGGTACTTGGTGCCCTACCCACTCTGCGTACTCTGCGTATAGGGAGCGGCGGGCCTGTTAAACAGCACACTTAAAGTTGCCAGAAAAGGGAACCTGTATCGCAGAACAGGGACAGCAGTGAGTGGTAGAATACTCGGATACAGAGGTCTGCTTTCATTTCGTTCGGACACGGGGTTAGAGGGTGTTGCCTCTGAGTGTCTGCGAGTCCCCTTCCAGACATTCAAATACGTGACTTGATTCAGGCGACTTGGAAACGCGTTCACTTTATTGACCATAGAAGAACCGTTCAAAACGCACCTCCTCGGCACCGTGCGCTCTCCAAAAGAGACAAAAGAGCCGCTCTTCAACAACCTCAGCTCGACTGGGCATCTCCTCGGTACAGCATAGCCGTTTCATACAGACAGAGACACCTCTAGTACTGTACACCTCCTCATCTGCTACCGGGAGGGACATTGGAAACGATAACAGGTCTGTCCGCCCCGTCGAACTGTTTATTTCGGCTCTTCTAGCGCATTTGTGTATGCGGAAATTTTAGAAGCCCTTCTACTTTTAAAGGTAGCCTAGGTTTAAAGCTCGATTTGACTGTCTAACAAACCCTGTCCTTCTCCTGTCGTAGGCCTACAGTGGAATTCAATTATTTTAGATGTGTAGCCTGGTAAATCAAATTTCCATAGCTGATGAATACGCAAATACTGAAACTATTTAATTAGGACAACCTTATTGATTTAAAGTAACCTACCCTCACTTTTTTAGGCTTCTAAAAATAGCCAACCGTTCTTGCTCAAGGGCACCGTAGCCTACCTGTTATTCAGGAGCAACCAGATTTCTAGCTGTAACCTACTCATTTCTAAATGTTGTCTTTTCTAATTTGGCACAAATAAGACAGTGCCGAAAGACGTCGGAGAGTATAGCTCTCACGCCGTATGGCCAATCATTAGTAGAAGAAGGAAAGTGTTCGGCCCGAAAATATAGACAATAAAGAACTCGATCCACGCAGGATACTCATCCTAAGGCCACGTGTTCTGTAGGCCTCCCACCTACTGGAGGAGTTTATTATTACGTTTTTACATTGAAACATTATTACATGAATAATAACTGCCACCCTTGCTGAGTATCAGTTGAGAATTCGTATGGCCTGGGGATAGGCCTATATTATGTGTTTGTTGGGGTAGTAGGCCTAACTGTTGTGGAACATTGCCTTTTTATTGTAAAAGGGAACACACGACAATTGGATAAGATGAGTATTGGATGATGTTGTTAATGGAGAACCTTTATCAGGTTTCTGAGAAGGAGAGATGGAGATGTTCTCGATTACGCACAGAGTAAATTAAACCGATCAGGATGGGTAGCAGACACACAGAACAGAGTAAATGATTGGCACAGAACCAGGACTATTCCTGTATGGCCTAAATTACAAGAGGAAACCAAAACGCATTACTGGCAGTGCAACAACATGAAAAGCACGTCCTTCTGGTTTAGTCAGTCTCTGCAAAGGGAGTTTGTCCTACTCAGCCTTAAGGTGACGAGTTACTGGTGTTAGTCAAGTTTGTCTTACTGATGCAGCCTTTACGTGATGAGATATTGGCGTAAGTCTAGTTGTCCTCCTGATACAGGTGATGAGTCACTGGTGTGAGGCCCTATCTAATTCTACTTTGTCCAACTAGAATCAGAAACAGATTTATTGCCAAGTAGGTTTTCACATACAAGGAATTTGTTTTGGTGCAGAACAAACATGTATTGAGACAAGACAGGCACAAACTTCTCTAACTATACTGAAAGTATTTCGCACAAGGTGTTCACAGCCAACTCACAGCCTATCCGATCTGTCGCCCTTCTCAAGTGAATCATGGGTGTAGGCAGTACTAGATACTAAACTGTGGCTCAGTCTTTGTTCCAGCACAGTTTTTTTGTTTTACTGTTATAACCCACACATACATGCAGAGACACACACTCACACACACACGCACACGCACACGCACACACACACACAGGTTTAATAGTAGATGTCGTTTATGTGTGATTTTGATGTTGCATTATTGCAATAACACACTGTGAATTCATGGAATGAGATATCAACACCAAACTATGTACACATGTTAAGGGAGGAGTCTTCTATGTTCCTAGCAAGTTTCAAGTTCCTGCCTCCTTCTGACAAGGACTTGGACAAATTGACACTGTGATGTAATTTCTTTAGCTAATGAAACACAATTTTAACACATGTTAAGGAGAGTTCCCCCAAGGGAGTACTGGGAATACAAATGTAGACAAATTTGAAAACTTTTGTGCAAATGGGCTGGTCTATAGGGGTTACCAATGGGGAATAATACTACCCAAACCCTAGAATAACAATAGGTACAAATACTCTGTGAATACCTAATAATAAGTAGTAGAGAGATAATTGAAGTTTTCTAGCTGCAGCCTTTAGGGGAAGAGTTGCTGGTGTAAGTATAGTCTGTCCTACTGATAACTGCAGCCTTTAAGTGATGAATTAATGATGTAATTCTAGTTTGTCCTACTGATGTAGCTGCAGCCTTTAGGTGATGAGTTACTGGTGTCAGGCCCAAGTTAAGTCTTCCCAGGGCTGGTGTGTGCATATTCATTTGTACAGGATTGGGCAGCAGCCAGAGAGAACGTGGTGGTAAACGGGGTTGCTTTTACAGAGCCACAGACATTTGCATAATGTACAAACCGCCAGAGGTACCCGGTCAAAGCGATGTGTCCTCAATGGACTAAAGTGGGTTAGTGCCCACCGCTGCCGCCATACACCCGCTCTACAACTTCCAACAATAGACCAAAGTATATTTAAATATATACCTGTTGTTCAGAACACCCATGCATGGCCTGCAGGGGCTGCTTTTTGCCTTTCAGCGGGATGTGAATAAATCTTTTGATTCTATAGAATCTGTCTCTTGAATTGTACTGTTTAGTTTGAAAGTCTCAAGAATGTTACTGTTAGTGACATGGAAAAATCTATGATTAGAAAATAATCTGTTATTCATGCTCACACAATTTTGCATTGAACATTGTACCAAAGGTGATATATAAAAACAGTATAAAAATAGAACTTGAGGTAGTTTGCAATCAATATAAAAATAAATACCCGGTTACCCTAACAGCGTTTATTATTCTTTTTTTATTTATTTTTAAACCACAAATAGCCGAATAATTGATTGAACTTGACTACACATTGACTACTTTGACTACACAATAGCCCTGCTCACCTTCAACACTGTCTATCAAGATGCTCTCACCAACCTCAAAGACCTCCTACAACTCCTCAAATCCATCCGGCCCCCTTAGGCTGCCACATACTCCCCATCCCACACAAATGGAAGACCTGGGAAACCTTGCCTTCTGTGCGGCTGCCCCTCAGATCTGGAACTCCCTTCCGAGCCACCTGAGGGAGCATCAAACCCTCTCCACATTCAAACCTGGACTTTAACTCACATGATCCATCTGGCCTTCAGTCTGGCCAATTGTGCAAAAAATATATACTTTTTTAATTAAGTTACTCAATTGCCTCAAAACCTGAAATGTGTCTATTATTGTTAATTTCTTCTATAGCTGCTTGTTCTCCACTTGACAGTCTCAGCTGACTTCTGTTAGTTCATGTTGGATGAATGAATAATCATTAATGTTGGAATTCAACACGGGTCGAGTAGCCCCTGTCACAATCAGCCCCGGCCTCAAAAAGCTTAGGGATTGCGCAAAGGGATACATTCCATTTGTTTGACCTTAATTTGACCAGGCAGAACACATAAACATTCAAATCTGTTTCTCACAGGTGATCCATCCAAAAGGGTGGAAACGCACACAGCAAAATGAAACCAAATAACATACAGCAGTACATTTAGCGTTCCAGAAGACCAAAAACAAAAATTCCAAGAATTAACTGCGACGAAAAAAACGACAATTGCATTCTGTTCCAAAGCCTTCCCCGGTTTGGGTCTCATTCTATAAAGCTGAAAACGTTCTCCCGACACAGACCAGTAGACCACACCCGTTCAGACTGAGAAGCAGCAGTTCCTCTTGCCGGTAAAGACTCTGTGTTTCTGTCTTCTCAGGGCGCAGAAATGTCCCGTCAGTCGGAGGCCAGGCAGTCGGGACCAACTAAGCGCCTCAGCTCGTTATTTGTTTCTTTACAGGAGAAGCTCTCAAGAGACCGTAAGAATACATTGCATCACATTACATTACAATGTGTAATGATGACACGTTGGTCAAATATGACTAAACTAAATGGAATTATCTGGAACGCCATTTACAGAAGCACACACACAGGATTACTTGAAAGAAGTAGCAGTTAAATTCTGCAGTGAACTGCGCAAATGCGTACAATTATTTTGATTGATTTGTTTCCCAAATGAAATACACAATTAATATCAGTCTTATTGTACAATATATATACAGGGGACGGGACGTTTGTCAGTTGCAGCCCTGCAACAAATTAGAACTAACTCAATATGATCTTAATCAAAACAATTAAAACATAATAAAAAGTCAAATAAAATACATATTACAAATACACATAAGAAAATAAATTATAACAAAAAAAAACTAAACAGTAGCGGCAGTAGCTCATGAGGTAGAGATGAGCGGGTTGACTGGTAACGGCCCTCGTGTATGAATGTGTGAATCGCTGTCAGTCACTTTGGACAAAGCGTCAGCAAAATCACCTTAATGTGAAATGTAAACATTTTGTTCCTCAAAAAATGATGTTTATGCCGGTTTATTTTGATCTAATTAAAATAAACCATTCAAAGCAAATGGTGTAAATATACTGAAGGCGAGACAAGGTTTCAAGAGTAATTTATCTCGGGCAAAAGTGCAATATCTAGTTCTAGAGTGAGTCGGACACCGCTCCGGCCTTATGGCCAAACGCTCTGTAGCGCCATAGTCAGCAGCTCCTTTTAATGTATACACCAGCAACTCCAAGCCGGTTCTGAACGTGTGCATCTTCTGTATACACCAGGAGAAGAAAGAGCCTCCACACACGCCGGCCGACCTGAAACTGCAGAGACAGGGAGCCCGGCACCCAACCACTTCTTCTTTGAGTTCCTCGTGGTGGTCAGTCTACAGCAGAAGACCAAAGACAGCCCCTATGAGCCGCTCGTCATCTACAAGTTCCCTAAGGTGAGTCAAGGGAAGGTGCTGTAGGGAGCCGAGAGTTAACCCCCAAGAACGTCCCACATTATATAGCATTGTTTATCACTAACCACCTGTTATTGCTCTCGTTTGAACGCCATGATTCGAGAGTGTGTGTGTATGAACGTCTGTCTGGGTTTGTCACATTAACATGACGGATTAACGTCCCAACCCCTTTATGTTTGCCTTCTCTTTCTGCTAAATCTTTAATTCATCTTTGCCTTTATTTTCTCTTGCATATGTATTTTATTTTATTACTTCGTTTTATTGTACACTCTCTACAATGCATTTTTTTTTTACTTTGCCTTTGATTTTGTTTTACTTATCTATTTTCTGTTATAGTAAAATGTTATTTTATTTTATTTTATATTTGCCTTTTGTATGAAAAGCGCTATATAAATAAAGTTGCCTTGCCTTACCTTGCGTCGTAGGAAATAGGCCTCAGTCCTCTGCAGAGGGAAGAAGAGCAGAAGTCCCTGCAGACCATCACGTTGTTCTGTTTCCCTGAGGGAGTCAACTGGATCCCGCTCACACAATACCAAAGGTTGGCAGCACTGGAGTTTATCTCAATCGCTATATTGCGAGTGTGTATACTGCAATACCACTTGCGCAATGTTAACGTCCATTTGCAACACACAACAAGGGATGTACAATATGTCTAAAGGGCTGTTCCTCAAAGCATTTTGAAAAGGGCAACCTTGTAGATTGTGAGAACCCTTAAGCCCAGTACTTCCATTTTAATGCTGTTTGTGTCAAACTGCCCGATATGGCAAAAAATTGTTACATACACTGTTAAGGAAGTAGAGTTTGAGCAAAAACCTGCTGTTTCACTCACTTAAGTAGGGGCGTTCTCGGTGGGTGTGAATACTCCCTCTGGCTCAGACTTCGATTTTAAAAAAACAGTTTATTTACGTCAGTCTAAAGCAATGGAAAAAGTTGAAAAAGCATGATATCACCCCTTTAATCAACACAAAAGTAGTTGTAGAACCTCGACTACATTGAGGCCTTTTGCCATGAGAATAGCGGGGAAGGGCACTTGAATCTGTTTCTTTGCTGTCTCCTAGTGAGACCTTCTCCTTTGTTCTGACACAGACGGACGGCACCAGACGGAATGGCTTCTGCAGGCGGCTGCTGGTGAGTGCTGTCCTCTGTGGAAGATCTGAGTTATGACGAGGGATGTGCCATCCGTATTGTTTGTGATATTCATACTTTGGGACCAGAGCCTTCAGTGTGGCAGCCGCCCCCTCTTGAAGGAGCTGCTATGTGCGGACAACTGAAATCTACCTGTTGAACCAAGGACTATAGTCAATAGGGTTAGAGTTGGAGTTTATTCCTGCCATCCCTCCCTAATAAGGGTCAGTGTTAGCCTGGACGCCCTCTCCTCTCCCCTCTGAACAGATGAAGGCTGATACTCAGACCCTTGTCCAGAACTCAGAGGCCAAGAAGTAATGGAAATAGAACGCACTCCTAGGAGGTGTATATCTATAGACAAACGTTAATTCTACACTTTCATAACTGCTGTTTTTGATTTCTGACTTTTTGTTCCCTTCAGCCTCATGGAAGAGGACAGCGACCTCCAGAGGCCTACTGCATCGTGAGCAAAGTGGCCTGCTTCGGCCTCTTCTCCAAGGTGATCCGCCTAGTGTTCAGCAGGGCACTTTGACCAAGCTCGGCAATTCCCAGATTGAAAAGGAATGGATTGTAGGGTAGAAAACCCAGCGCTCCTCTTACTGAATGCATTCATAGGAGAAGAAGAAAACCACCAACATTTTATTGCAATCTTTTTTTGTAGATTTTTGATGAGGTGGAGAAGCGGCGGGAGAAATCCATGGCGATGATCTATCCCTTCATGCAGAGCCTCAGAGAGGCGCCCTTCCCTGAACCCGGAGAAACCGTCCAGATCAAGAGCTTCATACCCGAATCTGGCACTGAGGTAACCACGGCAACCCCCACACGCACACCGCCCATTCCAGAGGGACTTTGAATCAATGGTTGAAATGATGGCAACAAACCAAAAAAACAAATAGATCATTAAAGTGATGGACAACAGGATCCAAAAACATAAAATAACATATTACAGAGCACGGTTGCCACTGCACACAAAGCACATGTTACCAAATCATTACATCACAGCGCAATGTGTTCAATGCACACAAACCCTGCCCAATCAGCATTCAGAATGTTGTATGTGAGGCAGAAAGGAACCACACAGCATTGGATCTTCACTCAGCGCTGTTCCCACATGTATCTTGAGTTTGCACAAGAATATTCCCCATGTATCACCATGGGTTGTGTCTGGCCAGGGAACAGCCTCCACTGTGCGCCAGTCTCCTGCAGGGTCAGGCTCTCGCCTCCCATCCGGGCTTATGGGAGATCTGGTATTATTATTATCATGATTAATACCTAAATGTTTGTCTTGCTTTATAGATAATAACGCTTACGCGGCCACTTGAATCCAGGTTGGAACATGTGGACTTTCAGATACTCTTCTGCTACCTTTCCAACCGAGAGATCTTGCAGGTCTTTGCCTCCACCTTAATGGAGCGACGCATTGTGTTCATCGCTGAAGAGCTTGGGTATTTATACAAGCCATATTCATACGGGTTATCATTTTGGTCAAGTAAAGCTAGCTTTAATAGTAATCTTTTAATTGCTCTGACTCCGCACATTCTTTTTACTGGATGTGGCTTAAAAATCGCTATCGGTTCATGATCTAAATAAAGGATATAAATCCCGAGGCGGGTTTGTGTGTAGTAACCCTGAGCCTGGTGTTCAGCACCTTGTCGCAGGTCCTCCACGCCGTGGCGGCACTGCTCAGTCCCTTCGCCTGGCAGCACACCTTCATCTCCACCGTGCCCACTGTGCTGATGGAGGTGCTCATGGCCCCCACCCCCTACCTGCTTGGGGTGCACAAGAACACGATGGACGGTGCCTTTGACAAGGAGGATGTGGACGATGTGAGTTTATACTTTTATACTTTAATACAGCATCTCATTCTTCGTAGTGGTGTGTATTTCTCTGTATATATGAGAGCAGCTTAGCCCCTGTTGCCCGTCAGATGCTGATTGTGGATTTGTCGTCCAAAGAGAAGGAACGATTTTCGTCATGCGTAAGTAAAATAATTACAAATCAGTTTATTCTGTAGTCAACCATCCCATCTTTGATTGGTCAATGTTGAACGTCCACCTTCTCTTCCTCAGGTCGGAGATGAGGACTCTATACTCCCCGAGACACTAAAAAACGAGCTCCTTGAAGCTCTCAGTGCCAAGAAAGACCATTCCAGTAAGTCATTGGCATTTCCATGTTCACCAACACATGACGACATGTAACATAATCAGTACATGATGCTTAACACACACCTTGATAACCCTTAATAACAACATTATCACATGATGCTTAATACACACCTTGATAACCCTTAATAACATCATTATCACATGATGCTTAATACATACCGTGATAACCCTTAATAACATCATTATCCCATGATGCTTAATACATACCGCGATAACCCTTAATAACATCATTATCACATGATGCTTAATACACACCTTGATAACCCTTAATAACATCAGTACATGATGCTTAAAGGTTGAGTATGGGATTTGCGAAAC
>OOFH01105221.1:0-11042 GCA_900323355.1 Merlangius merlangus
AGTGATGAGGGTTTTGTTGATGATGATCTCTGCGGCGACTGTAGATGGCTCGGCTCTGTGGATGGGGGTCAGCCGTCCTCTGAATAGTTATGTGCTATTCTGTTTATTGCTCAACAAATAAGATGTGCTTGAAGGAGAATGAAACATTGCAGATTAAATTTTCATAAGGAATAAAAAGAAAGAATATTTGTGTTAATAGATGAGAGTCTTTAATCATCAGACAATGATCAGACAATGGTAGAGTCTTTAATGATCAACAAATCATAATTGAAACCAAAAAAACAACAACCTGAAGATCATCTGTAATCCGCTGGTTAGACATAACATTGCAAGAAATGTGAAGGTTTGATGCAACATCTGCCAATGTGCTTTTGAACTGTTAATGATGAGAATCTGGAGAAAATGGCTAGGGAAAGATAAGGGAAAACAGAAAGAGACATGGCCGTCAGAGCAAAGTAGAAAAGGGCCAGAGAAGTTTTCAGGGTCAACCAAGAAAGCCCTGCAGTATAATCAAGTCCTGCGCGATGATAAAGCCCTTCAGTATTATAAAGACCTGCAGTATAATAAAGCCCTGCAGTATAATAAAGACCTGCAGTATAATAAAGACCTGCAGTATAATAAAGACCTGCAGTATAATAAAGAAACCAAAAAAAGAACCCAAGAGGTTTATTGGGCTTGAGGTTATAACTGTGGAAAATAGACAGAAAAGATATGGAAATAAAACTAAAAACACCTTAATGATAAGCTAAGGTGAGTCTTTATTGTCTGTTACACAAGGGTTACAGAAAATATTCTTTGACATGGATCCAGTCACAAATAAACGTTCACACAGACATAAAAGACAAAACAAGTTACGGGTGTTGAGGTATCAGCTGTCTTCCTTTTGTGCTGTTCAGTAGGGCTTTTGCAGACGCGAGGAAGGATTTCTTGAAGGTGTTTTACCAAGCATTATCGCTGGCGAATGCCTTAAAAGTTCATCACTGACAGGACCGGCTATTTCCATTCATACCCCAAAAGACATATTTTCGACATTTCAGATTCTGTACGAGACCTCTAATGAAGGAAATGGAAATAAGTGTTCTACATGTTTTACATTATAGGGCATTTATAGGGAAATAACATTGTGTGATGGGTGGGGACTGGACCGGCAACACAGCAGTAATATATAGGGGGGCAGCAGAGATGCCAAAGACAAATGCATGTCCTTAACACAAATGTAATTCCCCCAACTCTAAGACACGCACCCCTAATAATTAAACAATAAAATAAAAACGCAAACAGAATGATATTAACTAAAACTGGAGAGGAAAATAAAGACGATTGCTAAAGAATAGGATCCGTTGAATATGTAAATGTTGTTTATAGGAGAGCAAAATGGTTAAATGGTTTTAAAAATTCATCAACAAGGATTAACTGTTGGCTTCACATGGATATTGACCTATTTTAACTTTGGTACCTTTCAATGGGCCAAATGTGTCAAGATGGTGGACTGAACGCCTGAATAGGCTCTCTGGGCAGCATTCATTTGCTAATTTCTTGCATCAAGTTGCCATTTAGAAAGTAAATGTGTTGCTTCAAGGTAAGACAAATAGGGATGATGTTGGGGTTAGGTCATGCAAGCTTATGAGAGGTTTACCTGAAAACAAACAATGAAAAATGTCCTTACAACTAGAGATGTTTATTTAGAAAAAGGATGGCATATCATAAAGACTCACCGTACGGCAATGACCCTTCTTCATTTTTGTAGAAGTAATGCAGCAAATGTTTATTGAGAAAAAAATTAATTGTACATTTTAAAATATTGCAAATTTCCATCTGGGAAAACTGTTCAGCAGCGTTTAAGTCTCAGATGGAGACTGGTGTACTAATTTGTTCTAAAACGCAGTCACTCGCTAGAAACACTCTAAATTCTAACAGGTAAATTGCAAACGTAACAGATGTGATGGATTAAAACTGACATTTCAATTTGCTTTTTCAATGTTGCATTGATTTTGTGTCTCCTATTGCATTCATTGCCTCTCTGCCTTTCTGAGAAAATAAAGACATGCATACAAGGCAAGGTGAGGTAAGAAAATACATTGATGAGACAAAGAGCCACCATAACCATTTCCTAAAAGAAATGGAAAAAAAATAAGGGGGCAAAGAAGACATACTATGGTAGAGGGAGGGGAAAGACCAGCTTTATTACAGATAGAAGGAAAGTGTTTTATTGAGGCACTTATTCTCTCATTCAACGCCCAATTACACAGCCTTTAAAACAAGGACAGGATAATGTCCAGATAATAGTTGCGCTCAGCCATTGAGTTGTCTTAAAAATCAATGTTATAAGTCAATGATGATATACCTGCAGTGCTGTAAAACCATTGTTTGGCACAATAAATGTTTTTTTATTGTCCAGATACATTTTGAACTTGTTCAGGTTCAGGTTTTGCAGTAAGTAATTTGAAAGAGATAAACCTCACATTTATTGTGGAAAAAGTATTTTACATTGTCCAGGTTTTTCGTACCGACTACTTTTAATTTAACTCAAATTAAAGATTGAAGGCTGAATTTCAGAATATAAAGTCTTCTAATTTTGAGGTAAATCAAGCAGATTGCCAAACTGGCAAAAAAAAGAAAAGTTTGTCAAAGGGGGAATGCGTTCTCATCCTTGAGCTTTTGATTATATTGTGCAAAAGCGATCTTAATAATCCATTTTATTTCCAGCACCTTTCATGTCACCCAAGGTACAGTAAAGGTAAAACAAAATGTTAATAAAATAACATTAGACATCAAACAGGGACAATAAACAGGCACTGAACATTTGTTAAACACAGTATAGAGAAAAAAACAAAACTAAACAACTAGATGATAAATAAAACAGTGGAAAAAGATACAAGGGGAGAGGAAATGGTGATGTTAACTGATACTAATCAGTTTAATTCATGGCTTGTGTATTGTCGTTCTAAATAGTGACACAGAATGAGATGAAGATACAGTATATAATGGGAAAATATTGCAAATAAATGCATTTAATCGATTGTATCTGAATGGTGTGATTTGTTAAATCACCGGTCAACCAACAAAGTCGCATGGCAACTATTTTGGCTTAGTTAGCCAATCAGAAATTAGACGCGCCTCTAACCATCATCAGACGGCAGTTATGGAGATTTATCCTTTTTGGGCGAGCCAGAGACGAGATTGAACTTTAGCAACGGTTTTTTGAATAGTAAGCTACAGAGGGGAGATTCCCTGCCACTAAAAGTCCCGAAAAAAAGGCTGTGCAGTGAATCGAAACCCTTGGCCGTTTTTTTATTGTGGATTGAAAAAGATTGGATCCTGGATCGTCTGTATCCTGCCCGCTTTCCCTGGAGTTCGGCAGTGGTGTGCAGACTGGATCGAGCTATCCCCATCGGAGCGACCCTTTTGAACCCTGAACAAAAGAGGCAAATTCTTATTGTTTCTGCAGCGTGGTAGGGACAAGAGACTTGATGTTTTTTTTCTTCACACGGACCAAACCAGAGTAGTATCCACAAGGACTGAGTCAAACTCAATCTTTAGAATAGGCTGTTCAAAATGTTAACTGTGTAGTGTTAGTGTTATTGAAACGTGTAATTGAGGGATGTTTTAAGTGTTAGCCAGAGGTATTTTGAACCCTGTTTTGTTTTTTTAATATTTTATCTTGTAAGGGTTGACTCTTTTACAGTATTTTTCAGAAGAGTAACTAGAAACTTCCGGGTTTCAGTATCAGAATCATAAAGTCTACTAATAAACCAAAATATATGTATCTTAATCTCCAATAAGCAAAGTGGCCATAAATAATAAACCAAAATATATATAACTTGAAATTAATTAGGAAAAGTGTCCATAAATAATTAAATACAAAATAGATAAATACTTAAATTAAAAGTACCTGAAGTAAGGCTGCACTTGAAAATAAGAATGTTGTTCTTTATTTGCTTGCCTGGGTAAATAAAGGTTAATAATCAGTGTGCTTGTGTGTATCATATTACAAGGCATGGCGGCGTGCACGGACGCAGCAGCTCTTGGCTCTCTGATTAAGTGTATTGTGTATATGCTTGTGTTGTTTGTGTTTTAAGTGTGTCTTAGGACGTGGTGTCAAGCTAAACATATTTACAGCCAAACACAGCTCCTGAACATCGGGTTACGTTGGCAGGTTGCAGTTACGAGTGACTTCCAGCGGAATCACAACATCCCGCTCGACATAGCGAGGTCACCGGAGTCCCCTTGGATTGTTGTCGGCCCCAGCAAGCGGCGTAGGCAACGCAGGGAGCGCAAGCAGAAGCGCGGTTGCCGAGCGGGTCTTCTAGCCCGGCTACAGAAACAGCCACTCAAACCCCCGTTACTCAGCATCTTCCTGACTAACGCAAGATCCATCGTTCACAAAATCGACGAATTGGAACTATATCTAGCTTTGTTCGCAATTGCTGTGTTATGATAATCATGGAGACCTGGCTACATCAGCTGATCCCGGATGCGTCATTATACTAGAGGGACACACTCTCCACTGCCCGACAGCAACAAGGACTCTGGTAAGAGCAGAGGAGGGGGACTGTGTGTTTATGTGCACAATGATTGGTGCGCAAGCAGTAAGAGCACAGTCACTCACTGCTCCCCGGACATAGAAGCAATGACAGTAGTTTGCAGACCCTTCTATCTGCCCAGAGAGCTGACAGTGGTAATTATCACTGCTGTTTTTATGCCTAAAGTCAGTCCTTCCCAGATTTGTACAGTATGCACGGTGCTCGACCAGAGGAAACAACACACTGGGCCGTGTCTATTCTAACTTAAAGCATGCTTATAGAGCAGTCCCCTTCCACATCTGGGCCTGTCTGACCATCTTTCGCTGCTCCTCATCCCAGCATACACTCCCCTTAGGAGGAAAACCAAGCCGGTCACAAAGACTGTAAAAACCTGGCCAGAGGGTGTACTCTCCCAACTGCAGGACTGCTTCGCTCACACAGATTGGAGTATCCTTGAACAACAGGATCTACAGGGCTTCACTGATACCGTATTGTCATACATCAAATACTGCACTGACAATGTGACGGTTGATAAGAACATCAAAGTCTATCCAAACCGAAAGCCCTGGTTGACAAGTGAAGTCCAGTCACTCCTGAGAGCCCGAAACTCTGCGTTCAAAACAAAGGACAATGCCCTGTACAGCATGGCGAGAGCGGACCTGAGGAGAGGCATTCAAGGTGCGAAGGAGGCCTACAAAAGGAAGGTTGAGGGCCATCTGACAAACAACCCACGTCAAGTGTGGCAGGGATCAAAACATATCACAAACTACAAAAGCAGCCCCTCAGTGACCATCAGTGCCAACGCCTCGCTGGCAGAGGAATTACCGGTAAACCATTTCTTTGCCCGCTTTGAGGCAACAAAGCCCAACACAGACATGCTGACCCCTCCGACCACAAGCCAACACACACTCAATATCCAGGAACATCAAGTGAGTCGTGTATTCAGGTCAGTGAACAAAAGAAAAGCCACTGGACCTGACACATGCCACCGTCCCACCATGTCTCAAGTCGGCTACCATAATCCCTGTTCCCAAAAATTCAACTATAAATAACCTCAGTGACTACAGACCCATTGCACTAACACCAGTGGTTGCAAAACGTTTTGACCCCTGCCAATTTGCATACAAAAAAATGATTAACTGATGATCTCCACAGCCCTCCACACCGCACTCAGCCACCTGGAACACCCAGGGACCTCCGTAAGGATGCTCTTCGTCGCCTACAGCTCTGCCTTTAATACCATCATCCCTGACATCCTTGTGAGCAAGCTGGCTGCCCTGGACTTCCGATTTTCTTACAAATCGACCGCAGTCTGTTAAAATTGGCACCCACAGCTCCTCCACCCTCATGCTCAGTACGGGTTCTCCACAAGGCTGCGTGCTGAGCCCACTCCTGTATGCCATCTACACACATGATTGTACGCCCACCCATCCCACCAACACAATAGTCAAATTCGCGGATGATACGACTGTGGTGGGGCTCATAACCGGAGGAGACGAGTCGGCCTATAGGAATGAGGTGCAGGGGCTGATGGAGTGGTGTGCTGCAAACAACCTACCCTTAACGAAAAAAAAACAAAGGAGGTTATAATGGATTTCAGGAGACACAGAGCTGACCCTGCCCCTCTCCACATAAATGGTGACTGTGTGGAGAGAGAGTCTTCACCTTCAAGTTCCTGGGAACACATCTCTGAGGACATATCCTGGTCAGCCAACACATCAGCGGTGGTGAAGAAGGCCCAACAATGTCTCCACTCTCTGAGGGTACTCAAGAGAAACAAACTGGAGGAGAAGCTGCTGGTGACCTTTTACCGCTCCACCATCGAGACTGTGCTGGCCTTCTCCATCACTGTGTGGTATGCTGGCTGCACAGTGCCTGACAGTAAAAGGCTGCAGAGGGTGATAAGGTCAGCTGAAAAAACTATTGGCTCTCCCTTGCCCTCCTTGGATGACATCGCCAGCTCTCGATGCATCTCAAGAACAAGAAGGATCATCCGTGACCACCTCCATCCCGGCCACCACCTGCTAAGCCTACTGCTCTCTGGTAGGAGGTACAGGAGCCTGAAGAGCAGCACCAACAGACTGAACAACAGCTTCTTTCCTTGGGCAATCAGGACACTTAACACTCAACACAAAACATAAAACATTAAACAGACGCACATATACCTCACTTTCTATAAAGTGCAATATGCTTACAGCCTTTTATATTCTATGTTTATTATTAACCTCGCCTGTCCTTGTCTTGTTCCAAATGTTTTTCTGTTATTTCTGTCTTGTTTTTTACATTTTTAACTTAAATTGCTTGTTTGTTTTTTTGTATGTGTAATGCACATTCAGTTGGCACTCCCAATTTCGTTGTATAGGCAACTGTACAATGATAATAAAGGCTTATCTTATCTCTCTTATATTTCCATTTTATATAGACCTGCGCTAATTGTCATGTCTCACAATATGACAGCTTAAGAGCACTCTAAACTAAGGCAAAAAACGTACATTGTCAAACGAAGAGGTAGGGGTTTGTTTTGCATTATTTCAGAAGAGCGACCTTTGTTTTTAAGTTTGGTTCAGCATTATTGGCAAGGTTGACGTTGGTGTGAAAATGGAGCAGGTGACTGTACTGACCTCAACGTCCACGCGAATGAACACCGCCTTGCTGGATCCCAGGCCTAGCAAGGTGTAAGTTCAGTAGAGCCACCTGCTCTGGCATAATCCAGGAGTTCGATTTGTATTTATAGGTGGTAAGCACGCATAGGGTTTCGTATCAGTGATGGTTTTATATTGGCGGGGGGAGGGGAAAGTGGACTATGATTCAAGGCACTTCTTATTTTGAATATACATATTGGTTATATTTTTAATTTTTTGGAAAAATGAACATGGTAGAAGAAGAGAAAGAAGGTTTCTCCTTCCCTCCGCTCAACCTCTGCTGGACTACTATGTATCCCCACATCAGGACTCACTACAATGGGTGCCCGGTCATTCAGCTGTTCAGCACCCAGACTCTGGAACTCCCTCCCCCCACACATAAAACAATCAGACACCATTGCAACCTTCAAGTCACAACTCAAAACTCACCTGTTCAAACTCGCACACAACGTCTAACTGATCACTGTTTTGATTGTTTTTTTGTTTTGTTTTGTCTTGTTTTTGTTTTATTTATTTCTTATTGCTTATGTTTATTTATTTTTACACAATGTCTTGTTTTTTTGTTTTTTTTAAAAATGTATGATGACTATATGCTCTGTAAGGTGACCTTGGGTGTCTTGAAAGGCGCCTCTAAATTAAATGTATTATTATTTATTATTAAGGTATCATGGGAAATGGAACTACCAGACAGAACGTCCAGCTGAATATTTAGATGAAAGGCTCATGTAAACGTCCAAACATTAGCTTTTTAGTGCTTCATTCTTATAGTTGTTTTGAATTGAACTCTTCCATACATGTAGACGTGATCTAAGGGGACAATTTGTAAGCAACGGAATGGTCGCTCGCTCGCCCGCTCGCTCGCTCAACATGCAGTCGTTTTTTTACAACTTTATAGACAACTCAATATTTGCAGTACACTACTGTTGCCATAAGGTGGTGCTATGGTTCATTGTGTGGTTGGAACGTTAAAATGCTCTTCATGAAGATAATTGAAGGGGCTCATTGAATTTAAGGTTGAAGTTTTAACTTAAGGAAGGACAACTGACATCCTAACAAGTTTAAATAATATTCCTCTCCATTTCAAGACTTTCAAGATCATTTCTCAAATTATCAAACGTAAACTGTAATCTGTAATCTCTGATGGAGAGCTGATTGTTGTTGAATCCATTGTCTATCGTCTCATCCTCATTCCCCTTTACAAATAATCCCTTACAGGTTAAGAATATTTGAATGCCATTTGGGTCTGGTTGAGTAAAGTGAGTCCCTCTATAGGTCCACTCTGTTCTGCTGCTCCCAGCTGTAAGATTTAAAGCATTGGTTATAGATGTCAGATACTGATTACCAACAGCACAACAATATTTGACAACAGGGAGTACTATACTGTCCCCCATGGCGTACATCAGATGTATGTAGATTGATTTGTATATATTTTACTTTGACCCTTTTTAGAAGTTCAAAATTTGTATTAAATATTTGTATTGTATATATTTAGATGATAAAGTTAACATTGTTATTGGCCCCATTTCCCCTGTCTAATATACAATGAATGTTAAAATGTGTTAAAGTGGATCTAATTCATCCGTTGGATAGGAACAGACAAATAAGATGAAGCCTATCATCTTCAAAGCAAAATAGGAGAAACAAAGGTTAGAAAAAGGTGAAAGGAAGGAGTAAATCAATTATTTCATTGTCTCTGCCTAAATGGGCACAGCTGAAGAAGATATTCAGTATGTTGGGTAAACACGGACACTCCACCTGCTGGAACTGTGTGATGACAGTACCTTAGAGGAGGAGCCACACCTTTTGAGACACATGTCTGGAAGGTAAAAGAGCATCTGCTTATCACAATGATTGAAGTGTTATAATTTCTTCCATAAAATGACAATGTCAACGTTAAATTGAAATGTATTAATTTATACTTTTTATGACAGGGTAGTGAGCCAACTAAAATAACTATCAGCTGTCTGAGATAATGGGTGGTAATGAGAGGTGTAGTGTTTGGGCCATAAAGGGAAGATAATACATGAGGATGTAATGACCTTTCCTCAACAATAGCATGTAGATGACTATCATAGGAAAGTGAGAGTGCTTTGTCAACTGCTTACGTGTAAGAGAGATCAAGTGGCCCACATACGTGTGTGTGTGAGTGAGTCTCTATCTCTCTCGCTCGCTTACACACACACACACACACACACACACACATACACACACACACACACACTATCTTTCTCTCCCAAACACATATCCAACCAACATAAAGACACAAAGCAAAGTGTAACTAATTACAGATATCTTGGGGTATCTCTTTAAGCACTGTGCGGGTGTACGATCACATTTGTCTTTGACAATATATGAACAAAAGGAAGAATCTCAATCAGTGTTCATGTCCATTTCCAAGGAAACAGCAACAATCTTTAATTTGAGAGTTGATAAGAGTGGAGTGTTAGGGTGATACTCACTAGGGCACTACAACAGTCAAGTCCCTATCAAAAAGGAGTTGTGAGAACCAGTTAGGAGATCCTTGGAGAATGGGATGCAATAACTGGCTTGCCGAAGGAGAGGGAGGGGCTCAGAGTACAAAGTACATGTTACATGTACTCTACGGTACATGTAACAGAGGAGGCAAAGGAGGCGGCACTGTGATATAAAATGGACACACACACAGACCCAAGGTCACTGTTTCCAAAACAGTTGAGCAAGGCCTTGAGGCAAGGCGAGGTGAGGTGAGAATATGTGGGTATTCAATCCATATTCCTGGCACTGGTTTCCGCAACAATACTGAGCTAGTCAACATGAATGGAAGTCGTTTTTATTAACATAATTACTAGGCCTAGTGCCTATAGTAAGGCACTAGGCCTTCTGCTCACGCAAAAATATTCTGCGTGAGCAGAACATTTCGCTTTCGCCTACGCAGAATAATTTTTCCGCATGCGCAGAACGCGTAGGTAGCAAAATCTGACGGGTAGCAGAAAATGTCAAGTCACCGGTCAAAGCCCCGAGAGAGAACATCGGCCCTGGAACGTCTCTCCTGTGCTGCTCGACTACGGTCTGGGAGCCGACAGCAGAAACGACGTAACACTTCGATTTCTATGAAGGTAAAAGTCCTTTTCCAGGTGGTTAAACGAAGAAAAACGAAAGTGATTAATTCCTTGTGAACTTGTGTCCTGCTCTCACATGTTTTGCTCCAATTATTGCAGTAAAAATGGTGCAAAACAGATTTGCACACCTGTATCAAAGAATGTGAAGATGTGGTCAAAATTTGAACATCTGTAAATCAATATTTGAGTTCATGTAATGAGAGTTGCGCACCTGTACAATATTTTCTCACAAATTTTTGGATGGTTTTTTTTTGGATATTTTTCCAGCACACACACAAGTCAGTAACTACAAGTGCTCGAATCTGCTGCTGCGGGTCACAAATACCGTTCTCCTCTTTCAAATCACAACTCTCCCGCGCTCTGACTTTTGCACCAAATATCTCAGTAGCCTATAGGTGGTGCAAAAGAGATTTGTGTACTTGCAAACGGGATTCGTTTCTGTAGAGAATAGGGCGGGCTTTGTTCGGGATCAGAGAACCCCAATTGGCTAGTTCTTCTTACATCCCGCCATTCTCTCCCGCCAAGCCATCAGCCAGAGCTGCTGTTACACATCGCAAAGACCGCCTCGACTCATCGGTGGAGTTGGCGTCTGATATTTAAGGTAGGCTATGTATGTAAGATGCCACGGTCGGCTCCACGCTCCAGTCCAATAGGTGGCGGCAATGGCATATAAGCGACTTTGCCTACCACCATTACGACTCAAAGAAGAAGAAGAACTGGCCAATTGGGGTTCTCTGATCCCGAACAAAGCCCGCCCCATACGAATCCTGTTTGCAAGT
>OOFH01105228.1:0-13861 GCA_900323355.1 Merlangius merlangus
CCAGGCTGCCGGGCAAGAACCGAGCGTCGCCGGCGGAGGCTAGGGCCAACGGTCTGGACGGCGCCGACGCCCCCTCGCCCGCCATGCCCACATTCACACCGCTGCCGCCCTTCCCCTCCCCCCACCACCTGAGGTCCAGAGGGCCCAGCTCCGACGGCGAGCCAGAGAAGCCGCTCCCAACGCACCCCCAGCAGGAAGGTAGGAGCACGTGGCCGGATCTGTGCGCACACTCCAAGCAGTGTTCCCGGACGGGTGTTTGTTTTGTGGTGCACTAACCCAGTGAAATGTGTGTCATGGATCAGGCTTAATGAACGGGCTCAGGAAGCACGAGGACGCCCCTTCAGACCTGCCCAACAGCCAAACGTTCAAGTTGGTATCCAGTGTATCCATTATTAATCCTCCCTTGTTTAAATATTGGGAATAGGTTCTTTGGGATTCTAGCATGGTCACCCTCTCTCTCTTTCTCTCTGACTCACTTTTTGCTCCACAACTGCAGTGGCTCTCCCCCTAAACGAAGCCGAGGAAAACCTGCTTTGGCTAAGGTCCCAGACAATGGGAACGCTGTTGACCTCGCTGGTTCAGGTATATATGGTTAAATTTAAATCTTCTCGCCAATTATTAGGGGTGGCTTTTGAATCTTGGACGGTTTGATTCTTTTGATAGCAAAACATAGCAAGTTGACTTGTTACATTTTCAATACATGTCCTTGTTTGATAACCCCATTGTGAAATAGCAGTGGCTCTAAAATCTTTTCTTTTCGAAGTATTGCACAGTTTAGGCTGTTAGTCTACTAGGTTACGCAATGTGAAAAAAAAAACTCTTCAAAAGTTTGCATTTTGAAACGATTAAATATTATTTTAAAAGTTAAATTTCGAGTTGTCAAAATCAGCTGCAACATCATACCACTGGCACTCCGTCTGTACTTGTGGTGCGAATTTGCTGTTGGACTAAATTGTTGCACCGTTTTTCTGTAAGCTTAAACGCATCACAAAATCAACTATTTTACCTTTTTAATCAGTTCAACGTTTCTACATTCTCTTCATCGATGTGAATATCGTGCAGAACCAGTCTATATATAGTAGTATATTATAGTCTATTTCACTAATGCTAGCCGTAGCCTTTATTATTGTATATTTAACGTAGATGCCTACATGAAGGAACGCATACATTGTCGTTCTTTTTTTAAACGATTTTGTTTGGAAGGTGTTCGTCATTCAGCAGAGCCTCCGAGCCTCACCTAAACCGCTGTGGGGAAACCCTGACAATTTTCAAGCAAAAATGTGGCATCAATGAGCAATATATATATTGAGGCATTTGTTAAACAAATTATATATGATTTGACGATGGTCTGGCCTCATAAATCAAATTCTACCAAAACCTTAGTTCAGGAATCCCTTAACCGTGGAGTACAATCTACACTTTAATCAGATATGGTCCTGAAAAACAACCTACTGTCAAATGCCTTCCCCACTCTCAGATCATGAGCATCATTGCCATGTTTCTTTGTTTGTATGCAGGAACGACAACACATCTCTCTCTAGATAGCGGGTCAGCACTCACACCGCTGGACTTGGTTTGGGCAAAGTGCAGGGGCTATCCATCATATCCAGCAATGGTGAGAAAGACTTTACCAGTACTAGTATTTGGTAGTGATGAACATTTCCATTAAACTGAATAATAATGTAATACTTTGAGATGGTAACAAAATTTCTTCCATCTAATAAAAATGGAAAAACACTAAGAATTTAGCACTCGTGCTGATTCAAAACCAAGGCACAACGGTCAGTGTTATTTCTCCTTTTTGCTGTTTTTATTCATGACCCCTAATCACCTTGCACACTAACAGATTGTGGACCCAGGCATGCCCCAAGAAGGTGTTCTTCACAACGGCATCCCCATCCCAGTCCCACCTGTGGAGGTTCTCAAGCTGTGTGCTCGGAGGGAAGAGGAGGCCGGCCAGAAGCTGTTCCTGGTGCTCTTCTTTGACGCAAAGAGGACTTGGTAAGAGAGAATCTCATGGAGAAGTGTAAGAGCCTGTATAGCCAGGTTAATATAACTAGTGGTAGTGGTCGTAAAAACGCAAGGGAACAGCCTTGCTTGACTTGTTTTACCCTCGCACAACTCGTCAACTCTTTAGCGTTTCTTTTGGTCAATCTCCAAATGTGTTAAATGTGTGTTTTAGCAAACGTTAATTAAACTACATATGCTGGAGGAGGATTACACTGGAGCCCACTCCTCAGTTTTGGTGCTGCGCCCTAAATTGTTTTCTTTCCCTGAATGACATGTTACTAAATATGTCTTCTTCCTCGATCGTTAAGATTCCAAGGGGTAATCATACCGCACTGCACTTGATAATGAATGTATAAGGTGGGTTTTTCATGTAGAAGAATATGAACAATGCACAACTCGTCCATTTTGGCTTCAATTAAGGGCTATTTCTAAGCTCCATTTTTGTTTTTCACACTAAACAATTGCACACTTTGGCTAACAATTTATGTCCCAGACCTTGTTAGGATCTTAAAGCATTGCCAATTGTACTATCCGGTTGAGATCAGATCATCAGTTCCATTTTGAAAACTTGATGAACAAATGATATGGCCTCCGACGGTCTGCCGTTTCCTCTCCTTCCCTTCTAAGCCATGCTAAAAAAAATAATTGTTCCAGGATTCGGGGCTCCCACCCCATTCTAATACAGTTACTGAGCGATGTTTTTCCTTCAAGCTTGTCTCTCCTATTGCTGCTTAAGTGCAATAACTGACATCGATGTGAAGCAACATAACGGTACCACTCGCATGCTGAAGGGTTCAATGTAGAGGACATGCATTGAATACCACCTTGACCAGAATGCAAACGCGTGGATCCAAGCTCGCTTTGGATCGGTATCCTCCTTTTTTCAATCTACAACAAAACGTGCATACATCAAATATCTCTCCCTTCTCAACCTTTTCTTCAGGCAATGGCTGCCGCGGGACAAACTGATGCCAATGGGGCTGGACGACACCGTGGACAAACTGCGCCTCATGGAGGGAAAGAAGCCAAGCATCCGCAAGTCTGTCCACACGGCCTACGACCGGGCCATGGCCCACCTGAACCACGTGAGGGGCAACCTCAACTTCACTCCATCCAATTTTATATGAAAACGCAAACCTAGGAGCATTGTTCACAGGTGGCCTGTAAAACTAAGGAACGATGGAAGCCGGAGTTCCACAATAATCTGTCTCAAGAGGTGATCGAGTCTTATGGTTACTTTTGGTTTCCATTTTGATGGGTTTTTTTTAAATAGGGATGAAGATTGTTTATATGGCACATGTCCTTTCTCTAAAAAAATATATTGATTCATGAATTTGTTTCACACAACCACTGTTGCTATGTGTTAAAAAAAGCAGTTGTTAGGCCAAAGTGAAACAAGGCTTCAAAGTAGAGAAATTGTAAATATTTTATTGGAAAATAGATTAGCTTGAGTCAAAGCATTTATATAGATTTTATGGATGGATGTCATAGATTGTATTGGCCTTTGAACAGTCTTTTTCTTAGAGTGCAAGGGTTCTCCATGGTAAATCAGGGCCGCCCCGTTATCTAAGAGTTATATATTTGGCCTCGGATAGTTTGTGTCAATCCATTTTGACGTCACTTACAATATACATAAAATAAACGTGTTTCTTGTTTATTTTTTCATTCTGGCTGCCATGAAACCCATTTAAGCCAATGACAAATTATGTGCGTGTGTTTATATGTATATATATATATATATATATATGTGTGTGTGTGTGTGTGTGTGTGTGTGTGTATATATATGTATATATGTGTATTTGTATATGTTGTATTGTTTGTGCTTCCCATTCAATGGATCAGAAAATATATATTGTTTGCCTAATTGGCAATAAGACCTAGTTGTATACGGTAAAAAGGAAAGTGGGAAGCTGAGACCTTTTCTGAAGACGCGCTGCAGCTACTTGTTAAATAGTAATCATTTTAAAGTAATTACAAAGCGGAGGATTTGATGTTGACAGTGCAATTGCATATTAGGGAATTTCTACAAATTTTCCAATCCGATAAAGCACAATCAACCTGTTTAAAAAGCTATGATCCATGACTCCTATACAAATCTGTTGCTTGTGTATGGATTCCTACTCCACTGAAGAAATGTGCTTGTATATATACTTGTAAATATTGTAAATGTGTTTATATTGGCTTACATTAAGTAATTTAAGGAATGCAAACATCTAATTATAGGGTTTTAATTTATATTGTGTGACAGTTGAAGAGTGTTATTTAAAAAGTAAAATATTATCAAAAATCAAAAAAGTAAGGGTATGATGATCAGTAGGTCTTTGTCATAGTGACGGCACTTAACTGAATTTTTAGATAATGTTCACTAGCATTCAGTTGGCACAATTGTGTAGGCGTGAGTGTTTGCACTAGCCTACTATTTTTAGTTTTCTTTTAGGTGGTATTAGAGATTTTGATCTTGTAATTTAAATTGTTCTGCAAGATCTTCAATCTTTCCAAGACAATATTTTCTCACACAAATAAATACAGTTTCAACATAAGACATGTGTCATTCATCATAAAATCTCATCACCTGTGCAGAACCTAATTTAATTAACAGTTAGAACCAGTTTCGAGAAAGAAGTATCTTTTAAAAGTAGTCTAGACATTTGATGAACACAATTCAAGGACATATGAGATGAGATTTTTTTATCAGATTGAGGATCACACTTGGTTTTATTCACAAAAGGTAACCTGAATAAAGTTAGACCTGCTAATACACTAATACAATTTAGCCAGGCTCATAATGTTCTAGTGGTTATTTAGGCCAAACAATTTGTGTGCGTAATATAGATATTACTTTATGACCCAATTAATTACCGCATAAAGAGACGGTTGCAACTAGGTGAGCCGAACCGAATCCAATATCATGTCCTTCAACCTTTGCTCCGTTACGTTCCCCATCATCGAGGAAATCCCTTCAATGTTGTTGCAATAAAATATAAAAACATAATAGCTTTTACAATACTTCATTTTGATTCTACCGCATGACGCTATACATTTCCTGTCTTGCTGTCTTTCCCAGACTCTGCTCTCTGATCAGGGTGGGGAGGAATGCCAGTGTCCATTAAATTAAATAGTGTAAGACGTAGTGTTGAAGACCAAAGAGTTCTCAGTGTCAGTGGCCGGTGTGTGCAAACCAGTGACGGTAAGAACAGAACAGCAGTGTGTGGACACAGAGACCTCCCCTATAGCAGAGACATGAAACCATTATCTGTGGAGTCCTGTTGCTCAGACTTGCGGGAGCTCTTGCTGGGGTTCGGGGTGGTGGAGTACTTGGGTGGGTACCGTATGAAGAGACGGTCCTCCTCCTTCTTGATCCACCGCAGGAGCTTGGTGATCGCTGTGATGGCGCAGGCCTTCGTCACCAGGGGACTGAAGCACGTGTACAGCTCAAATTTACTTGTGACCTAAGACATTGAGCAAGATGGGAAGACACAGACTTGACTCCAATGTTTGTAAAGCTGTTGGAGGTAAGACTTCAAGCATAATGTGAGATAACCTTTACTAGAAATGCCTCTGCCATTAGGTTTTGAAATGCTCTGGGAGAATATCTTATCTAGTTGACTGAGCGCCTGCCTTTGTATGACACCATTTTGATTGTAAGCCACTCCTGGACAAATTCTGACCAATAAGGACATTGCTGCCCTCATTTGATTTGGGAATCAATCTTATCCGTCAATCAAGCTCACTCACACTGTTGTCATCTCAATGCCAATGAAACGTTGGAAGGCAGGGTTACTTTCTAAATCCAGCCTTCTGCTCTTACTCTCTTTACAACTGTCCAATGTTACTTAGAGCAGCTTTAACAGGGAAGCTGTGCTTACGTACCCAGGCCAGCAGGGTCTCCCGCTCGGCTACATGGTAGATGAGTTTGAGGGGCCGGGAGGAGCTGTGGATGCGGCTGTGCATGTAACGGTAGAGGTCCAGCAGTCTCATCTTCTCCTCAGCGCTGCTGTATGGAGCTTCCATCTCGGGGCTGCAGGGGGAACACCCCACCAGGGGAAGGAAAAATGATGTGAACAAAAAGGCTATATTTGGAGGGGGATTATCTCTTTGAGAATTAGCAAATCCATGCACTTTGTCAGTGAAATGGCTTAGGGTTATTTATATTAAACTAATGATAAATCACAATTATCAATGGTCTCGTACTTATCAATTTGTAAGTTATATGGACCTGGAAAGAACTACTCATTAAAAAGGTATTCATAGAGTAAATCATCATGTTTGTTTTTAGAGCAATTGATTAATATCGATTATTTTTGTTATATGAGGCTGTGCTGCATCGGCATGCAGAAATCCTGCAAATGCACATTTGGGGCTAACAATGATTCCAAAGCAATACATTCAGTTTCATATGTAGTCCTCCGACCCATGTGAATGACATCCACACAATATTAACACCACACAAACGCACACAGACCTGGTGAACTGGGTGAGCTGGCGGTGGTTATCGGGCACGTCGAAGGGCTTGTACATGAAGTGCCTGAGGTCCGAGACGCCCACCTGGCTCACGCTGTAAGACTGGGCTTTCTCTATCAGGCTCAAAGAGTTCTGGGCCACCATGGCCTCCTCGATCCTTCTCTTGCACTCGGCCACGGCGTAGAAAGCCTCCTTATCGGTGGAGAGAAGCAGGAGGCAAACCGTGCACTCCGGAGGGTCCAGGTAGGATATGTAAGCATAAAAGTAACAGTCAGGGTTAAAGAGAGGCAGGCAGATGGGAGTCCAGATCTCCCCGGCCTGGAAGGCCGACGAGGCGCCGATCAGGTTGAGCAGCAGGTGGACGTCGGCGGGCTCCAGCCTGGCGTCCTCGATCACCGTCTTCTCCTGGACGATGGTGACCAGCTGCTTCTTTGCGATGAGAATGGAGAACACGAGGTTAGGGGTGATGGCCTTCTGCAGGATCTGGCTCAGCGAGTCCCTGAGAGAGGAGGGCAGGGGCAGGCAGTGCACGGCTGCCAGCAGAAAGCTGGGGTCCCAGTCGACCAGGTCTAGCAGGCCGTCCAGGATCTTCTCCGACCCGGCCAGCAGGCGGCGCAGGTCGTAGTTCTTCTTGTGCTCGAAGATGCGGGTGATGCTGGCCTGGGTGAGCATGCTGATGATCTGGTAGTACACGTAGAGAAGCTCGTCGCGGAGCTGCTGCTCGGACTGCCGGCTGTTGGCCACACACACCAGAACCAGGGGACCCTTCTGCACGAACACGACTGTGTGCTCCTCTGAGAAGGGAGAGGGAGGAGGAGAGCTTAAGCATACAATTATAAGAAGCCTTTTAGTGTTGGTGTATTTATAAAATTAGAGGAAGAAAGGGGGCGAACCCAGCCTATGAAGCCTCACCTGAATAGACGGATCGGATCATGTTGTCTCCACTCTGGACGAAAGACACAAGAGCCATCATCACTCCCATGGTGGATGAAAGGGCCTCTTCACTGCCATAGCGGGAGTATATAGGCTTGCCTGCTTCACTAAGGACAAAGACATGCTTGCGGTGCTGCCTCCAGCTCTCGGCTGTCACGTCCTCGTCACGGTGGGATAGAGGGGGAGCCTCTTCAGCGATGCTCTCAGACAACACGGATGACGTGCCCTCTGTGCCAACACAGTGTTCCTCTAGCTTACTACCTGCCAGCAACGCAACTACAAACTCCCCAGAACTGTCTTTCCCATTATTAACGGAAGCCTCAGCCAGAACGACTTCATCTGACTGAGCAGATAGGCCGATGTCTTCAGACTCCTGGCTTTCTGTGTCAGCCTTCTGGTTCAGTTCGGCCACTAAGGTCGACGTCCGCTCGACTGCTGTAGGGTCTGGCAGCAGTGTCTCTACGGGGTCCTCTGTGCTTACACTGGTTTTAACATCTCTGTCCACAACCTCACCGTGATATGGAAACATGTGACTGCCCAACAGCGAGAGAGACGTTGCCAATGTATCAGCTATAATGGAAAACAAAAAAGGAAAAGTGAGATGAATAGGGGATACTACGTAAATAAAAATTTGCTATCAACGGTTGAAAATAATTGTACCATATGCACCAGGACCCTCGGTTGGTTGATCACATATATTCAGTTCTTCCGCACCTTCTTTTTGTGGATTGTCTCTTTCCATGTTACCATCCCAGTAACTGCAGGGGAGAGCGGTTAACATTTAAAGATCCTAGATCATTATACTAAATGCCAAGCAGCCAAGTAATCGAAACGTAAAGCGCTTTTAAATCTGATCTTGTGCTAAAGTCACATGATATGAGGCATATTAGTCTCGGGTAACTGTGAGCGGGTTACAATATATAGTTATATCAAAGAAACAGACACAGGTTTGAGAAACAGTACGTTGCCAGTGTAACTATTTTGTTTAAATGAAATCCAATAATCTAAAAATCATGATAGAATACAAATGCAAACGCATGCAATATACACTGCAACAAAGTACACTGAATACAAAGTACTGCGTGTACGAGTGCAAGTCAGGCGTCCAACGTTTCCCAATTTGCATTGCACAGCGTAATGGCCAAATGTAATGTAAACACACTGTGATGCTGCTCAAAACGTATTAATTTATATTTTGTCGAAGCTAATGAGCTAACTCTGACAGCTAGACTACAACATTCATTTCGGGGCATCGTCTTAAAATGACCATGACAGTAATTGTGAGCAATGAACATGAATCAGATTATACTGAAAAAGATAACACTTACTACTTATTATTATACCGTCAGAACTTCAGTAAACTGGTCAGCGTACAAGCTGAGCTAAAGATCATAGAATGAAAACATTTCCTCTTAGGACATCCGACTTCCGGAATACCTGATGGAAGGAAGAGTTAACCAATGAATGAAGCCGCTTGGTCACGAACCCTCCATTTGACATGCGCACGAGACGAGACCCATCACCAAATCCTGTTTTCAGGCTCCATACGATCCACATTTTCTGCCACTCAATTTAACAGAGCTATAAATTCATAGCGACTCCCAACAGCTTCCTCCTTAATCTAGCAGCTCAACAAGATGTCTATCGGCTTGGGGACGGAGGAACCATCAGTGTAATCTACCAAGTGGTGTTTTAGCGATTCTTCGAATATGTTATTCGATATACTCCCATACCCAATGTTTAGAAATACGGATTGTACCGTAACGTCATAATCGCTGGAGAGGAATATATGACACCAGCCTACCCTACTACACAGCAATAGATTTGTCCTTGCATTTGTTAATAACATGCCCTACAGATACAAAATTGAAAGCAAACCGGGAGTCACATTGGCCAGGTGGTTATAATAAAAGCGGTTGCACTGTTTTTTTATTCTGCAGAGCAAAATAATGTTTGCTCTGCAAACACATTCACTTTAAC
The DNA here is from genome assembly GCA_900323355.1 of Merlangius merlangus. Taxonomy (NCBI): domain Eukaryota; kingdom Metazoa; phylum Chordata; class Actinopteri; order Gadiformes; family Gadidae; genus Merlangius; species Merlangius merlangus. Next base: position 9,385 of record OOFH01105228.1, read on the forward strand.
GTTTGGTCTAGGTGTGAATAAACAATTTATTTAGGCAGCGAATATGAATAGCCGACTATCCTAATGGACATCGTTTTACAACAGTCTTTCTATCAATATAGTAGAAGCATATGCAACTAACAGTGATTCACATTCCTCCATGTGGCCTGCAAGCAGATCTAAACGCTGCTATGGTAACTATTGCAAGTATATCAAGCCAATATAAAAACGGCAATTCTTTTGATCATCAGTGTGAATTACATTTTCCTATAAGACATCCGCAGATATAATCGTATTGCAGTCGAAGAGCCTAAATGCTTGGAAAAAACCGTAATATGATTATAAGTTAGGTTGTTAATAAAATGTCCTTGATACATCGTTAATTTGCGAGTATATATATATATATATATATAGGCCTATATATAGTTATATATATATATATAGTTATGCATCAACCATATGCGCCAGTATATCCTGTGCACTTTTTCACATTTGCCTACACGCAAGTAGTTTAATGTCTAAAGTGTAATATCTATAGAAGCAATTTGATATATGCTCACCCTTCAACCGTTTCATTGCCATTTTTGTAGTATCACGGCAAATGTTAAACTTCAAAAGGGCTTGCTTCGCAACAGGTGTCAAGGACATTAAAAGCACTTTCAAGCTGGGAATAAACTATTTATTTCAGCTGATGTTAATAATTGCATAATGTGCAGAGCAAAAACATTATTTGCTTATATGAACAGAAAATGATATTAGGCAAAAAGTGGCTAGAAAATGAGACAGGAACATTTATAATTTCTCATGTTGTTTACAATGATGAATATATGCTTGATTTGAAAAAAATAAATAACTAAATACAGTTTAAGAATGTTCACTATTCCCAAATAACTAGTCAGCTTTCAATATTATGAAAGTTATTTTTGTTGACCAGCTGGGGGTAGGACAAAACCAGAACCAATTCACTAAGCTTTATCACCATAGTATTTGACTTTGTAACAATTGTATTTTTTGCTTGTTTCAACTAAGATGGTAGAACCTCAAAATAAGGACGTTTATTCAACAAGGGTTTCTGGTCAGTGAAGAATGGGTAACAATTAAAAAGTCAAGTTTGTACTGACATCCTATGAAAGACAGCACCGCCAAAAGGCACCACGTTATTCATTAAGTAGCATTTTCAATATAATAATTTCTTAGGTTTTAAAACCAAAACACGCATCAAATATTCATATTACATATACAAAAGCATTATACTTCCTAGGTATCATCTTTAACTTTGTTGTTGCTACCCCCATTCAGTTCTGGCAAATTATTGGAACAGTCATGATTTTCAGACCAATCTACTATTCCTCGGCCTTCCTCTACGTCCTGCTACATTTCCTGGCTTTTGCAAGCTTTTCCGTCTCTGCTTTGCCTCTGAAGGGTCAAATTCTGAGTCACTGTCTGTCTGTCTCGCTTTCCGCTTTCTCCCCTTGATTTCCTTTGCCTCGTCCTCCTCTGTATGTTCAGAGGTTTGATCTCTGTCACTCCAATCACTTTCAATATCTTTGGAAGATGCCAGCTTTAATGGGCACTCTTCTGAAGGCTCAGCTGCTGTGATTCTGTCCAGGGCATCCCCTCGCACAGTGGGAATCAAGCTGAACTCCTCTGTTGCATTTCTTTTGGGCCTTCCTTTTGGTCTACCAGTCGACCTATGATAAGTCTTCTTGATCTGCTTCTTTGGTTCTTCTTCGTGTGTGGGGTCTTCATCGATAACGCCCTCGCCCGTATCCTCGGTGCTCATCTCCTCATTCATCTCATCTAACTTGGGTACGGTAAGTTCTATCTTCTCCGTCATCTCCTTTGCGTGTTCAATAGTCCCTGAGTCTAAAGCTGCGTTATGGTACCGCATAATGTGACTTTTCAGGCTGACGTTGTGATTGAAGCTCTTGTCACAGTGCTGGCACTGGTAGGGCTTCTCCCCAGTGTGCAGTCGCAGGTGGGATTTAAGGTGGCCATGTTGGTTGAATGATCGACTGCAGAACTCACACACAAACTGCCTCTCGCCAGTGTGCACCAGCATGTGTCTCTTTAAGCAATGGGGAGCCGGGAAGACCAAAGCACAATGTGGACATGAAACACTGTTGGGACCCCGGTGTTCTTTCAAATGGAAATTTCGCGCCCGGAGCTTGGAAAACGTCATTGCACAATCAGGGCATTTATAGGGCTTTTGATTAAGGACGTGTGCCCTCTGATGGGTCAGTTTATCGATTCTCGTTTTAAAGGGTTCCATACAGAACTTGCAGAAGTGCCGGTAGTCTTCGGTGTGGATTCTGCTATGACTTTTCAGGGCCGCCTCATCCTTGAGCCTCTTACCACAAACATTGCAGAGAATTGGCTTGATTTTGTATTCGCATGTGTGAGGCTTGCCCACAGTGAAAAAAGCACCGCAATCTGGACAAAGTTCCCGGACCTTTTTACGGACTTCAGAAAGACATTTGTTCTCATAAGAGCCATCTTTTTCCAAATGGTCAGAATCAGAAAACTCGGATTCAGAAAGGTTACACTTTCCCCATTCCTGGTCCGAGTCATCAAACTCGTCCTCTGCTCCCTCCGTTTCTTCTGTTTCCTCATCCTCTTCTTCCTCTCCAGCCGCTTCTTGATTTGAACAATCGCTGTCTTCATCAGCAGCAAAGGTAATCTCTGATATATCAAAGGTTATTCCGGTGCAGCCCTCCTCATAAGACTGGAATATATAGATAAAGATAAGTAATATGTTAGGGATTAATCAAAACTATTCACACATAAAAACAAGATGTATTAACCCATCAACAATAATGTCAAAACTACAATAAAAAAGAAGCAAAGTTAAGCAAACCTCCAAAAAATTATACATATTTTATTGAAATAGAAGATAGTAAAATCAATAAACAAAACTTTGTGAATAATAATTGGAAGCCTAGTATAATTATTAACAATCTAAATGGCTGCGGAGAGTTGTTTCTTCCTCAACGTTTTTAAAGCCTCCAATATACATATTATTTGAGTGAAAGTTTCAAGAGGAGGGCGCTTATTTTCAATCAACAAGAGGGCTTTAAACAAAACAAATTAGATAATTTATCAAAGTGTGTGCTAATTTCAGAAAACCTAGAAAAAACAGACTGATGAACACTCTTGAAGGAAGATAGTTTAATTTGGCTTGGCGGTACACCTTATTACATACCATGTTGGTTGTCAGGTTGATCTCTGAGCCACCTGTCCTGTGACAATCTCCAGCCTTCTCCAACCTACAGCTGCAACCAAATGAAACAATGTGTTAATTGCAAGGGCAGGATAACTCCCCAGGCTATTGTCGAATTGTTTATTGTGGTTAGTGTGTGTGGATCTCTAAACTTCTATGCATGCACGTATGCATGTAAATAATAAATCGATCTGTATGGGATGATACTCATAGTTTGGACACACTTACTGTTACAAACGGGTGACCATTAAGTTAATAAGTATGTATTCTCCACAATAGAAGTAAAACACACTTTTGTTTCAATAGTTAACCAAGAGAATTTATTTGCCACATGATGTCCTTAGTAGGGAAAAAATGGGTTGAATAACTTCATCAGTGATCTAATATTCTCCGTTGCCCAGCCTTTGCATCAAGACTAATCTGAACAAAATCTGTCTTCATTTTGTTTTGCAAGAGAATATCGTCAAACTACCATCGCATTGCCCATGCTTTAACCTCTTAAACCCGAGCGCCCCCGGGGGCGGGGGCAGCTGCACCAACGTGTGCTGTAAACAGCTGTAAACAGCACCACCATGCTCCAACATGTCCATGTTGCATACCCACGTAACGGGAAGAAGCTCGGCTAAAAGCCCATGATAACCATTTTTACCTAAAAAAAACCACAATTCTAACAACAAGCAACTAAATGAGCCCGTAGCCCGTAATCGGCGACTGGCCGTCGCCGATTTCGCTACTCCATGCCACCCACACAATATGTCATATGAAAGCTGACAGGCTCCACAGATTCCAATGATATCACTCCCATCACTCTACGACGAAAACTCACCGAACTAGCAGCCAAAGAAGAGCAAAATAAACAAAACAAAAACGTTATACAGTGTGATACTTTTGAATGGCGAATGGTGTTTTTTTACATGGATTTTGGTCCCTCGATTTGACTTTCCCTTGACTCTATTGGCTCTATTGGCATACCCAAGATATCTTGGGTATATCCAGCAGTGGCATGACAGCCCTTAGTGTATATAGTTAGTTAGTTATAGTTGTTCAAAGTTGCTGCCAGCGTGTTTATATATATATCCTTATCCCTAGTGATTGTAGTTTTTAGCTGTGTTTTTACCTTTGATTTTACAGTTTGGTTTTATTATATGTTGTTCCCAAATATATCTGCTCCAGTTGGAGTCAAACTTCATTTCGATTGTATGGTTTACTTTGACTGGATAAATGTATAGAGCCCTGGGTGAATTTTCAAAACAAGTAAAAAATGTTGAATTTGGATGG
>OOFH01105236.1:0-10323 GCA_900323355.1 Merlangius merlangus
GGCGGTAGCCGCGACAGCTATGGTAGCATTGTGACCTCATAGCAGCCTGACACACTCTAGCCTGCTATTAAATCCAAGGAAAAAGATGACAAAGCTGTCGCCGTGTTCCTACCTGCGCGTGTGTCGATGGCGGAGGCGTTTTGTTTAAAAAAATAATGTCTTACCTGTGCGAGTGCCGCTGCGTGTGTGCGCGTGCGTGTGTGTTCTAACCTGCGCGTGTGTCGATTTCGGAGCCGTTATGTTTAAGGGGGAGTATCGCTGCGATGTAAATATATTATATAAAAACCTATATATTATTATTATTATATTATATAGATGTAGATCTCCAGGAGTCCGTAAACCGCAAAAATCCCTTCTCCTCCATGCTGTGGTTCAGTCTGACAGCTCATTGGTCAATGGGAAGCAGCTCATTTGCATTAAAGCTACAGACACCAGAACCAACCATTCTGAAGGGACTGAAACAGAGGGGAAAAGCGGTAGGCAAGATTTTCTTTCCTAAAAACTATTTCCAGCAAACAGCTTCAAAAACATGTTTTCTGGAACTCATATACTATTTTTACTTGTTGGGAAAACACCATAATATGTCTCCTTTAAGGCATGATCCCCCCGCTGCTGCAGAGACCTCTCGAATCCCCTTCTCCATTGGCCGCGGATCAACCGAGTTTACAGAGAGAGGAACCATAGGCAGAGACAAAAGACAATAAATAAACAGGCTATTTTTAGAAGCATTCTGGGGTAAGAGCCTCCTTCCTCCCCTCTCTGATAGGGGTTTAGGAGGCATGTCTTTGCAGGGCCTCATTTGCTCCGTTCATGTCCCCCAGGTGCCCGGACGTCTGCTTGGTGCTCTGCCGCTGGCCTCGTCTCCAGCGTTGTTGCCCTTCAGTGCCCGACTAAAGGCCGTGGAACAGAACAGGCTTTAAAGTTTAATCACCAGGGAGCGACCACACGGCTTTAAAGGCACATGGCGGAGGAATAAGTTCTAGTTTTAGGGAGTCAGCCCAGACCAACTGCCTCAATGATCATAAGAAATCATTATAAGTCCTAAAAGTTAAGTAAACGTGTCTAGATTGGAGTAAATACATAAATAAATATGCCAGACATATACAATCTTGGTAGGGTTAGATGGTTTAGATGTTGCAGTCTGAAACACACAGTCACACACACACAAACACACACACACACACACACACACACACTGGGGAGCACAAAATAAAGGGGTACCATAAGTGTTAGGCAGCGCTACATTTAATATAAAAGTAAGAACATACCACAAACCACAAAACCTAAATTAAAGGGCAGTACCCGGTGAAGTGGCATCTACTCAACCTTGGATTTTCTTTCATAAAATACTGGTGTCAGACACGCAGAGACTACTTGGAACAATTCATGGCATTCAATTAGCATAGTGCTTGTTTTGCTAAATCCGGGGAAGATTGTTTATCTGGTGAAAGTGTGTGCGCAGAGGCACACACCAGATCAGCTCTTTCTGTAACAGTCCTCTCCGCTAATGAAATCACATACATAAAAAGTTGCCGGGACAGAAGATCGTGGGAAAACAAAAACATCCCTTTCGCTTTCAAACCTCCATTTTTCACACCCCACTTTATTTCTCTGTACACTGCTGTCTTCCATGACCGCGCCTTAAACGACAAAGTCACCGTTTTTTGTGTCTATTTATAAAGTTCAGGGGGGGTGGGGGGTGGTTCCTGGTCCACCCCCAAGGGGAAACCACTTGTGTCTCAGGCTGAGAGATATTGATGAAATCCACTGACAAGGGCACTTTAAATTTCTCCTCCAATAACCCCTTGTCTGCACACTGCAGTGGTGACCTGTCATTGGCCGGCTGCTGGCTGTCACTGCTATCGTGGCAGGACAGTCCTTCCTGGTCCTCCCGTTAGGCCAGGTGAGCTTCACCAGAGTGGCTGTCAGCGCAAAGGCCCATGGGATAGCCCAATCGATATGGCAGATAACAGGATTTATTGTGAAATGCATGCCACAGCAAACAAAAGAACAACTGTTACTGGTATAAACTTTGCCAGAGGGCCCAAACAACACAGAAAAAAGAGCTTAAAGCACCACACAAATGGCTATATGTAATTTCAATAGATTCATCGCAATTCAGGGTCAATCGATTCATCTTGTGTTAGGTTACATTTGAGTGTTGTACCCAAAAAGCACAGAAAATTAATTTGCCTATAGGATAAAAAAATGCTGCATTACATCATCGTCATCCTCTTCGGCATTTTCTGCATTGTTGCAGGAACGTCCTGGAGATGGTCTGAGCCACACTCCAGTAGATAGACATAAAAACAAACAAATCAGTGATGCCAATCTTCAGGGATTAAGTGAACAAACGAGATTGCCAATTCGAGATCCGGGCCCTTAGTGATCCATGGAAGCAGGAACGGATGCCATGAAGGCCGATGCTGCCGACACAAGCTCTTCTCTCTCTACTCTCCTCACGAGCTGACCTGGAACCGTCAGTGGCAGAAGAAGTGTCACGGTGTGCAGAACGCCTCCAGACAAGCGACCACGCCGGAAGAAACTGTAGCAGTGACTAGGTATTTCCACCACATGATTTCTATTCCTCTCTACCCCCGGGTATTTCCCACTTCTTGCAGTAAGGTGCTTCTGTGATGTTTAAAACGCCGTCTTCTCAAGTCTTCTTCATGTTCCGACGGCCGGTCGGAAACGGAGCGGAACACAAAGCAGGTGGAGGAAGGCAGAGGAACATGCATAGATGAAGGGAGGCAAGATCATAAGACAAAGAAGTCAAATAAATAGAGAACGAAACTGAAAGAAAGCTTCTCGCTGTTCTTAAGAGGACAGAATTATGAAAAAGAATGAGTTGGTATGCTAGAATAATATACCCATCCTAAAACTATTACCGGTAAGTACAATTAAACCATTATTCCAAAGAAAATGAATGAAACACTTCGGTCTAAAACACAAGTGAGAAGCGCCAAGCGCAAGTCGTTTTGTGGGCGGTTCTATGGCGATGTTGCTATTTTGCCAGCACATAGATGACTGTTGCGTCCGGCGCAAATCTAAAAAGGGTTGGTCTGAAGAAGCCTAATTACCCGTAGGTGTGGTTTGGGCGTAACGTGCAATAAACCAATAAGAGTGCCATCTCCCATCCCCTTTAAGAGCCATGAGCGCATTTGAATCTGACGAGTTGATATTTTGACAAAGCGTTTGCAGTCTCCGATGAGACAGATGCACGACAACATGAATTTCAAACTTCAAATGGCTCAGTTTATGGCCAAATAATATGGCCTAATTCACACATGGAAGAGCGTTTTCTTCCACAACTTCAGAAACACTGAGTCCTCAAATAAATTTTGAAAGAAAAAGAAAACTTAACACACATATGATATGCGGTAACTGTTGTTCTATTAAATGATATACGCAATACATTAACAAACATCGTTTCTTACCAGTATTGTATGCATTGTTCCATGTGTTCCTAATATGCATGTGTCCCCCCGTTAATATACATTGCCATGGACTGTGTTATGCGTTACGTGTTTAGTTTGCGTGTGTTTAAACAGATGGACACAAACACGCGCACCCGCATTAATTCATTATTTTTAACTCACTCGCGGAAAAACATTGTTTTCTCACGATCAAATACTCATCAATCATAAAAGTTATGGGCTTGTACACGATGTCTGTGTCAAGAAAATAGTAAGGTATGGTAGTACGGTTTGCTGTACGGTGTTTGCAGATGCACTGATTTAAAAGTACAACTTATTACCGCTGTAACAGCTGTTCTTTCCCAAATAATTTACCAAGAATGTGTGGCTAGATGAGAGAAGCAACGTGTATGTGCGAGATGCACAAGCAACATTATAAATGCGCCCTTAAAATAGCATCTGAACAACTCGCCACTGACTTTAAACCAGGTATTTCCTGGTTTGTGTCGCAATTGTTTTCTGAAACTGTAAAATAGCACCAGGGAGCGTTTGCGCCAGAACACGCCTCCTCCTTTCGCCGAACCGCCCCTTGGGGCGCAAGATCATTTCCTAATTTACAGGCGTGTGGCGGTGGAGGGAAAGAACGCTCTGCGCCAGTTTCAAACTAGCAACGACACGAACGTCAGTGTAGAAAGTCAATTGCGCCAGATGCAAGATAAGGCCCTTAAAATTTGTTTATTCAAATGTTACAAGGCCAATTATGATTTTCATTGATATTGTACACACAGCCTTTCAAGTTGAGAATTGGTAGTGTGCTGCTTTTAAACAATATTGAGATATTAACACTCTGCACATCTCTTCTGTGACTAACTTTTTAAACTTTTGTTCAGGCTTGAAGCTAAGTAAACAGATATTGTAGAAGTTAGCAAACCATTGCTGAGAATGATTTGATTTGATTTGATTCATTTGAACACTTCTGAAACAATGTGTTGTTAATAATATATAATCAGAAAAAGACAGTAATTTAGAGAAACTATTTGTCAAGTCAATGTTTTGCCAGTCTCTGCCAACCGGTATCAGAACGTTACACTGCTCCAGACGCTGGCGGTGTTGAGCTGTGTGTGGATGTGTGGAGCGCTCTTCCTAGACTCTTCTTTGCCCAAAACGCGTTTTATTTTAAACTCAGTTTTTAAATTTGTGCTGAAACAGGTGGTTCAAGAACACTTAAATTATATTTTGGTGAATCATTATAAAACTAATCCTGTCTCTTGCAAACTATTCATTTGTTTCAACACAGAAAGAATACATGTATATTTACTTTGTTTACAAACATCCTCTCATGCAGCTTGCGTACAAACACAAATATAAACAGGTGTCTGGCAAGCCAACAGGCAAGTTAACATAATCTATTCAGCAGTGGTGGTAAAATTTGTTCCAAATTCCCAACTTCATTAAATAAACTGCCCAAAGTAATAAGGGACGCTGATAATATGAGTATGTATCTCTTTGTGTGTGTATGAGGGTGTGTGTGCCGTGCCTGCGTGCGCCTGTGCATGTGTGTGTGTGTGTGTCTGCCTACCTGCGTGTGCACATGTGGGCATTTGCATCTGTTCATAATGAAGGAATCCCACTGGTCATAATGAATGATTTGCACAGAATAACACTATCATTAATTAAAATGCTTGACCAATGCAAGTCAGAAACAACATGGTGTTCTAATGTGGGCAACATGGTAAGCCTCCACATCCTGTTATGATCACCATGACTGTTTCAACATCTGTCTGACCCGGGGCAACTGTCATACTCTTGTTTTATTAGCCTCTCAGTGTGTTTGATTCATTTTCCCTTCCTTCTGCTCACACATGGACCCACTTAGATAATGATATACGGTTCTGTTGGTGCAGAAAGCCCGCTTTACCGCTAGCCTGCTCCTTTGAAAGGCGCAGCTTTGTCATGCTATTGCTTTGTGTCATTTCAGTTGTTTCGGACGCTATGCACTGAACTGCAATCTATTACATCAGTTAATTTGTCTTTGAATTCTTGAATATGGCAAACACAGACTCCTAAACGTTTTATTTTATTAAAAGTACTTTCAAGACTGTACACATTTATTCTGCTGAAGAAAATGGAAAACAATTCGAACTAATGGGTGTTTAATTCTTAATTATAGTCACCCAGAATGAAAAAATAAATCTTGATGTGTTTTTAAATGAATTACTTGATAACTAATTATCCAGTGAAATGAGACATGACGTTCCCTGTGCTTATCCCCGTGATCAAATAATAAAATATTTAACATGCACATTTTCCTTGTGCCAGGGAGAAATTAAAGCCAATCACACTTTTTAAGATATAATACAGATGGACTGTGTTCTTTGAAAAAAACAAAACGGTGTATTTTGTGTTAAAAAAAAGATATTGTGAATTGTAAGTATTATAATACAATTAAAAAAAATAATCAACTCGGGTGTAAGCAAAATTGTACATTAACGAGTTTTACATACGGATGCAACTAGGATTTTCATAATTTACCGTAAACAGTATATTTTCGATTTCCAAGGAGATGTATGAAAGGGCGTGGACCCAAATTCCTCTGGAAGCACTTTGAAAGACCTACAACCAATCGGAGCAATACAACGTGTGACACATCTGCGGCAGCCATCTTGGTTGATTATGAAAATGTCGCAACGGCTCTCCCATAAGGCTCTGCTCTGTCATCATAGCAATCCCACCCCATATAAGGTAATCGGTTATGATAGGCCAACCCGGGCAGTGTTATTAAAACTATCTTCTACACTATAATTGACAAATTGTGTTTCTTCTGAAAAAAATATTATACTTAACTTGATATAACTTGATATATTGCCAACTAAATGTTATTACACTAGAGCTCAATGAGAAGGCACTAGGACTCCTAGGTCATATTCTTATATTTTAATTAACTGGACAATCCTATTGTGTGAAGGGGCTTGAATGACATCGCTTTACTTGGGTTGAAAAGACTGACGACTCACCTGCGTCTCCTTGGGGTTTAGCATGGATAAAGACGGTCAGGCCTAGTCATGTAACAGTTTATGATGGAACTTTGCTCATAGGCGACCTGAACTCATTACAGACTGAGCAAGATGGCAAAATACGCAGACCTTAGGGAGTCTTTCATGATCCAAATTATTAAATGAACCCACTTCACATACAAAGGCCTCAGTAAAACCCTTGCATATGATCTCTGATTGACAGCATACATTCTAGCTCAGTGACCATGGAACCTTTCCATTGGATGAACTAAATACCTCCATCTTACCATTTTAGGTTTTATTTTATTTTTAGCAAATAAAATGTCTGGTCAAAAGTTTTTGACATTTTTATGTGGGAGGACAGCCCTTCAAAGCTGTGAAATTAATAAATTAGCCTTCATTGAATTTATTCCTGACCGTTAATATAAAAACCATATCTTGAACAAGAAAATGATTGTTCACTTGTGCAGCTCACCTCTAAGTCAGAGACAAGTGCAAGGGAGTTATTTATTGTATTATATAACTATAGCATTATTTTGGAATGCCAAAATGAGTGGGTTAGTTTGTTTTTGTGTGTTTATATGTGTGTGCGTATGGACTGCTGAGGCACACATTGTTGCATCGATTTCATCACTTATACAACTTGAAAGGAACTGGTGTATTTAGACTTAATGGGAGGTAGGAGGACCGACTGTGAAGATTCCAAGCAAAGCAGAAGTGTAAAACATCTCTGGGATCTAAAATCCCAGAGATGTTAAAAAGATAATGGATGTATTCTACCACGAGAGATACATTGGCATGTTGAAGGCTTTTAGTAGAAAACCCAATTAATGGATAATCAATCTCATAACCCTCTAGCCTCGAACCTTGATGAAAGGCCAAGAATACTAATTCTGGGGAAAGGATGATGCTTGTTTTTGGAACAACCTGCGGCCATAATAAATAAATAGGCTGAAAAATATATATGACGGGAGTGATTTGTTTGGCTGTTTGTGTGTCTGACACCATTCCAACAAGGGCAAGCCCCCTGAAGTAATTGAGGGCTGTTTGTGTTTGCATATCTGTCTACAGCTGATCCCTGACTGCATTAGCTTTGTAATGCTCAAAGTAAGCCGGTTACTTATGATGAATCGCACTCAATAAACAATGTAGAAATGGCTGCAGGAGCCAATTCAAGTGTACAACTAAGCACGTTTTAAATATTGATATTCAAAAAGATGAATACTTATGTATTTATTCATATATGGTACATTTACAGTCCATCGGTCTCTCAATGTGTCTTCCTGCCTGCTGTGGCCAGAGTTCAGAGTATTTGTTTTATAGCCTTTTTGGCAGCGGCAAAATGGATCCGTATTGTACATAAATGTTAAGCCGGTAGTAAAACCATTACTTCTACCTTAAGTACACCTACGAGCATGACAACCAACAAGGCCACAAGTTAAGGACGTCTAGTGTACATCACCTCATTCCTGGAAGGCGGGATCGCTTCAATGGTATCCGTCTCAGGGTTTCTTTATTTTCCCTACTGGGTTTCGAGAGTTCTTTCTTTGATGTCTAAAGGATAGGGGGTCAAATCTGGGCCTGTGAACCCCTTTGAAAGTACTTTGAATAAAGGACTAGGGTTTGGGTTACAAATAATCACACACCGGAATGCAGAATCATGTGTGTGCATATGCAGTTCAGTCAAAGCCAAAAAAGGGTGTTCAAGGTGTGTTTAAAGTAGATCAGATAGTTTGTCCTTCCTTAAAACACGTCTAGGTCATTCCTCACAGCAGTGGAGGTAATACAATAGAATGACCTTAAAGGCCCGGTCACACAGCCCACTGCGGGCGTATCGCGGCCGAATCACGGCCAAAAATGTCTGCCCGTGAAGCAGACGCTGTTGGACGCTTTGAGGTCGCCATCAAGACGCGATACAGCCGTACTTTACCCGTCGTTACACGTGGTAAGAAATTCACACGCGGTTGGCCGCGCGAAAAAGTTTTGCGCTGCTCAAAAATTTAGACCGCGGGTAACCGCGGGCGGCACCAGTGGTACACACGCGGTAAAGACGCGGTAAAGACGCGGTAAAGACGCAGTACAGTCACGGAACGAACGTGCTAGGACGTGCTAGGACATGCTACGGCCGCGGTTAAGACGTGGTTACACGCGGTAGGACGCGAAATTGTATAGCGGGTAATCGCGGGTGGAGCACGGTCATAGCACGTTTGTTCCGCGTCTGTACCGCGTTGTTATCACGTGCATTAGCGTGTGTACCGCGTGTAAGCACGGACAAACGCCTATACCCGTGGTAGGCCGCCGTACCGCCGCGCTTCACCCGCGATAAGGACGCGGAACAGTCGCCGGCGTCTGTTCCGCGGGCATACCACGGGTAAACCGCGGGTAAGCCAATTTTGCACATTTTCCACAGCGTCTGCTTCACGGGCAGACATTTTTGGTCGTGATTCGGCCGCGATACGCCCGCAGAGGGCTGTGTGACCGGGCCTTTACAGGTGAACAAATCCTTTAGTTACAATTTTTGCAGCGCATCTGGTGCAAAACACATTTGCACACCCGTGTGAAATTTCCTCACAAATAAAATGATAAAGAACGCTTTGTTGATTCAGCATTTTAATGAGCGAGCACAAGTCCATCGTTACAACTACTCGAATCGGCTCCTGCAAGTCTCAGCTGTGGGTTTTTTTGCAGGTAGAAATGCAACACGTCTAGGTGGTAAATGTGTAGCAAAACTATTCGTCTTCGTAGATGCCAGAGCGTCCGTGGGCGGCACAAAATAGTTTGATTCTGTTCTTATAGGTACAACATAGCTCCTGTGCCTGCTCCCCCCACTCACCTGCAATATTGATGTTATGGCCAAGATCGATGAATGACTCTTTGCGTGACTAGACCCTGATAGGCTGTCCCATTATTGTGAAGGAGGGTGATTTGTCAGATATGGCTTTATATCAGCGGTTGCCACCACTGCGTCGCTCATAATGAGCTGCGCACTTGGTGTGCTTCACCTCTAGCTTTGACCAGTAAAGAAATTCATCTGTTCAGGCCAGCATGTTGTGTATGACACTCTCGTCTCTGGAGGACACCTCTGCATCGTCAGCATAACCCTGAACAGGGTTTGGGGATCTGATATCAGGGGGTGCACACTGACTTGAGCCACTAGTTAATGGCAAGAGTGGCAGCCTGTTTTAATCCCAACCTGGAGCGGAATGGGCTTTGTGAGTTGGTGTCCACAGATCACCTGCAGAAAAGATCCCTTATATACATCCGTTATGATGTATATAAAAAAGTGCTGAGGTAGATGGATCTCCTCCAGTGCACTCTTTTGGATATTGTTCCAAAAGCATCTCTAAAATCCAGGAATACACTATTAAGTTTACATGATTCATGTTTAAAATCATCAACTCCAGTTTTAAGGCAGAACACATGCTCGTTCATACCCTGTCTGGCTATGTAAGCTTATTGTTTGGGTGAGAGGATGCCTGGGAGGATGCGGCCAAGCAGACATTTCATAAAGATTTTGTAGACAGTGGGAAGGAGAGAGATGTCTCTTCATGTGGATGGGTCGCTTGGAATGCTGTCTTTCTTAGGTATTCTATGGATGAGGGCCCCCTTCCATGATTCTGGCACATTTCCATTAATCAGACAGGTGTTAAATAAATATGTTAATATTTGGGTGGACTGGGGTTTTCTGGCTTTGATGGTCTTATATGTCACCCCATCGTATCCACTGGCACTGTTATTTGGCAGGTGGGAAATAACTATCTACTTCTTCAAAAGTGAATTTAGCAGTGGATGGATAATAATCTGGGATAACTGTCTCTATGCTTGTGGATCAAGGGGGCGAGGTCAGCGTTTGGGTCGGGGGTGAATGACATTTGGCCATATAGTACTTATAA
>OOFH01105249.1:0-12096 GCA_900323355.1 Merlangius merlangus
CCCCCCCCCCCTTCCCATTTTAATCTGATGGATTAGTCGGGGATTATCCGTTTTGTAAATAAACAGCACCTCTTAATTCTGGCCGGCGACGGGTCTGGGTCTGCAGTGAAACATTCAGCCAGCATCCAGTTTATCGGTTCATCGCTGATGAGGAGCTCAGTCTTCATACGAGTATTGAACGCAGTCATTTTTTAAATCCCTGATAAAACAGCGTCTCCATCTGGTCTCCTGAGCAGAGAGACATCGATATGAATTTAATATAAAGCGTTTATAATTCAGCTTTCTGTTTAGAGCTGTGGTGAAAAAAATAGATTTTCCGATCTTTAATCGATTTGCATATTAATGACCGATTATCGATTCGTACGTCCAAAGATCGATTTTTTTTTTAAATTAGAATTAAAAAAATTAATTACTTTTTTTTTATTTATCTTTTTTTAATTATCTTTCTTGAAGGTAGATTGACCCTTAACCTTTTCATCAGTCTTCCAGCCATCAGTAACTACCAATACTTGTACGATTTTCTGTTTAATATTGATATAATATTAGTTTTAATATGTTGCTTCTCTACACAGTCATGAAGTGAAGGAAACGGTTCAAATACATTTTTCATTTTTAATAACATTAACCCCCGGATCGAATCGAAATCGGATGGAATCTGAGAAAATCGGAAAAAAATCGATTCTGAAATTTGAATCGAAACCCAGCTCTATTTCTGTTAACGCTGTCACTTCCCCTCGGTTCGGCCCGTTATCGGGGGAGCGTCTTGTGTACTGTGGTTCTTCTAGTCTCGTTAACGGCTCCTGCTCTGCCCCCCCCCCATCCAGCCCCAGCCAGGGCCCCTGCTGCACCCCCGACTGCTCCTACAAGGGCCGCAACGAGAAGTGCAGGGACGAGTCGGAGTGTGCGCACCAGGGGATGTGCAACGGAGTCACGGCCATGTGCCCCACCTCGGAGCCCAAGGCCAACTTCACCGCCTGCCACGGAGAGACGCAAGTCTGCCTCAACGGGGTGAGTAGAGGGCAGAGCCGGTCTCCAGACGGCCTCTGGAGACCAGAGGCATGCGGGACGATGGAAGGGTCTCTCATACTCCCTGTTATGTGGCATTTAGTGTCTGTGTGCTCATGAGAAACGTTAAAGGGGTGATGTCATGCTTTTTAGACTTTTCCCTTGGCTTTACTAAATGCTTTACTAAAACAATTATCCCTCTCGCCCTCATGGGCTATGACTCAATAGCCCATGAGGGCGAGAGGGATAATTGTTTTAGTAAATTTCAACTCTGGTCGACTTCTTTGTTGCATTTGGAACTGATTTATCTAATAGGGAGCTTATAAAGTCGTCAGAAACTTCACCAAAACGCGAAGCAGCCGCCATTGTTTTTGTTCACAAAGCCGGCGTTTTTCGCTACTAGTAGGCTACTAGTAGGCTATAACTTATAGCCTATAACTTAGGCTATAACTTATAGGCTATAACTTATAGCCTACTAGTAGCTCAGCCAATCAAAACGCAGCATTAGTGATAGCCCACTAGTTGAATTTTACTAATACTTATTATAGGACGTATTACATGTTACATGTTTAATTCTGCTAAGCTAGAAAAATCCAAGTCTGAGCCAGGGGGAGCATTCGCGCACAGCGAAAATGGCCCTCAATAAGTGTGTGAGACAGGTCGCTTGCGCTCCAACTTTACTTCTGTAACAGTGTGACGTCAGACTCTGCAGTGGGCGGTGCTGAACTGCAGGAGTCGCGCCTCCTGGCTGCCTGCAAAGTTTAAAACTTCTCGGGGCTGTAAATTTGACGACACAGGCACAAAGCATTGACCAATCACAGCAGACTGGGCTTCTCGGTTGGGGGGCCTTAAAGCAACCTTTTGCAAAACAACGTTTTTGCAAGATGCTGAAATTGGTTTCGCAGAAATGAACAGTGACAAATAATAAGGGGTATTTTTTACATGTAACCCTATTCTGGTAGTACCCCCAAATGCAATTATTAACCCCCAAAAAAGCATGATATGGAATCTTTAACTTAATATTGGGGGGATAGAGTCGTTGTTATTCTCCGCCTGGCTGACGTGGAAGTGTATTGTGTTTTGATGATGCTGTGGATACGGACTGCGGAGGAGTCTGTACATAAACCTCTGTAATTATATATAATCTGGCAATTTTGGTTCGATTCGGCAAAATATCAGGCGAGTTTGGTCGAGCCATAGTACGTATTTTGGCGAGACGCCTCGTCGAGCCAAAATACGTACCATGGCTAGACCAAACTCGCCTGATATTTTGCCGAATCGAACCAAAAAATTGCCTGCTTATTTTTTTTATCATCCCACTTTAAATTTCAAAAACTAACGAACACTCCGTTCAAAAAAGTCAGGCGTTGCTGGAAAACGTCTTGCGTGCGTGTGCAGTCAAACTCAAAGTCACAGACAAACCCTTTTGCAGTTTGTTGGCGCGGGCGCGCGCTTTAATCATTTTTTAGACTAACTGTCCATGATATCTTAGTATATCAGGACAGTGACCCGATACCGTAGAATAGCGGGCAGTAGCTCTCGCTTCAAGTGGGATGATAAATACTCGGTATCGGCCGATAGTCAAGGTCACAAAAGAACAAAACAAATGGTAAGGGAACAACTGTGGCTGAAAGTAGTTGAGCGCTCCCAGCGGCTGTGCGGTCGAGGAGCCGGTGACCTGACCGCCGCCCCCTGTCCCCCCCCCAGGGTGTGGAGAGCATCTTCGACATCATGGAGATGGAGGATGTGGACCGCAGCGGCCTGCTGCAGCTCTCCGACCCCCAGATGGCCGACGTGGCCCGCTTCTGCAACCGCTACCCCAACATCGAGCTGTCCTACGAGGTGGTGGAGAAGGAGAACATCAAGAGGTACGCCCGGGCAGCAGCTGCCACATCCTGGTGGAATTGGACGAGTGACCCACATTTGAGTTTTTTTACGTGTATCGGCATCGGCCGATTTCTTTCCGCCATTTTTATTTTATTTTATTTATATATATTTTCCCGGCATGATTTAGAGACAGTTCAATAAATGTTAATTTATTAATTGGGACTTGTAACATTTGTAATCATTTTTTAATTTTTATGATGTAAATATCGGCTCCAGAAAATCGGTATGGGCGTATCGGCTAAGGTTGATGAAAAGAAAAAACGGTGTCGTATCGGCCCTAAAAAAAAAAAAATCCATATCTGTGGATCCTTAAATACGACCAGTCTTTATCTAGGAGCAGGCTGTGTGGGTTCTGATGTCCGACTGGTCTAAAGTATACATGTTTATGTGCAGCAAACATCCATGTATGAATGTAGATTAAGGGCCTTCATGTTGTGTTTCCTCCGTACAGCGGTGGACCCGTTCTGGTCCTGGTTCAGCTGGAGAGGGAGGAGGAGGTCACCGGACCCGTCATCGCGCCGCTCTTCCCCCAGGTACGCTTCAGGGGGATTCAGAGCGCGAGGCGCTGTCCACACCTGTTGCAGTGTAGTTGTATCCAGAGGGCTGGGGTCTGAGGAGTACGGGGTCAAAGCTGGCATTAAACATGCAGCTCCAGTCATTATACGGGCAGTTCGTTTTTATCCAAACTTTTACTGAAAGGAAGGATTGCGGCCTGACTGAGAGACACTAATGTGTTTCATGTAGGATTAATGTGGAATTAGCTTGCTGTGTGTTGACCAACCCTCATGTGTTTGTGTGGATTCAGAAACGCGAGGAGGGCTGGTGGGTGGTGATCGGAGACCCCAAGTCCAACAGTCTCATCTCCATCAAGAGGCTCACGCTCCAGCAGAAAGCAAAGGTCGGTGTGAAGAACCCAACGTGGCGACGTGTGGTCACCCGGCGTGGTTGATTTGAAGTGATCAGATTCCACCCGTCTGCGCTGTGACTGTTCCAATAACGGTCTTTCCTCTGTCATTCCTCTCTAGGTCAAGCTGGACTTTGTCTCGCCGGTGATGGGCGTCCACAACTACACGCTGTACTTCATGAGCGACGCCTACATGGGCTGTGACCAGGAGTACAAGTTCAGCGTGGACGTGAAGGAGGCGGACAGCGAGGGAGACAGCGACTCCGACTAGGCCGAGCCCATAGGTCGCTGCAGTCGCGTCTCATCCCCATTGGTGGATCGTCTTTGTCCTGTTTTTACTGTAAATGGTTAAACCAGACTCTTGTCTCTTTTGATAATTTCAATGGCATTTCTTTTTTTTTTGTATGACTTTGTTTCTTAGTAGTGGCCATCGCTTGTCTTGCATACACCCGTCTGAAATTACGTTGTACAGGATTGACTCGTCTAGTTTTTGTAAACTGACCTATCCAAGAAGCAGATTCTCAATATGTAAGGGCCAAAATACTTAAATACAAGGTCAATTTTAATAAAGGCGTCAAATTATTTAACATCCCTGTTAATCCGGTCGATCTGTGCTGGGAACCTGAAGTGATCATTTGTAACTGCATTATTGTACTTGTACTGGCCCAATTGTTTTTCAATAAAAAAATTATGCTAAAATGAAATTACTTGTGTAATAATTATTCACCAATAGTCAAAATCATTTAATCAGCTCAGTTTTATTATTGGTATAATGTGCATTAATTTTATAAAAAAACATTTGCTTACAGAAAAGTGCAATCACAATATGCTATAAGGGGCATCTCAACACTTAAAGTTGGCAAGTTAATGTAGGTAGCTACAACACTGATCATATTTACTGTATGAGAAACTAACACTAGGCTAGACAAACTGCCACAGAAGCGGTATGTCTAAAACTAGGGCAGACAGGCTGCCACAAAAAGTATGTCTGACACTAGGGCAGATAGGCTGCCACAGAAGCAGTATGTCTGACACCAGGGCAGACAGGCTGCCACAGAAGCAGTATGTCTGACACTAGGGCAGACAGGCTGCCACAGAAGCAGTATGTCTGACACCAGGGCAGACAGGCTGCCACAGAAGCAGTCCTGTATCTATTCGTGGTCATCCTGGTACTGCCAGATTGCTATCTCTCCGTTGTCGCTACAGGACGCCAGCACGCCCGCCTCCTTGGGGTTCCACGCCACGCAGTTCACGTCCTGGCCGTGGGCTTTGCTGACGTGAGCCGCCAGAGAGAACACGGGCTGTTCGGGGTCCGCGGTCGAGTCCTCTTTAAACACACGGACTCCGTCATCACCGCAGGCCGTCACCAGAGCACCGGTTAAACGACACCTGGACACAAGGAGCGTTTGTTTTTAAAGATTAGTTTACCACGTTATGGTCGTGAAGTAATGTTCAAAATCGAGACGCATCTCTGTGCTCCAGAAAGGCAGATTCAACTGTCAGCTAACTGTCCCGAATCTTTTTGCCATCCTAAATTATCAATGGATCTATTAGGAATGGATGGAGGGTACTTACCAAGCAATATCGTACACTGACCGCTCATGGAAGCCTGACAGAGTGCACACACACTTCCAAGACATGTCTCCTGTACACAACAACACATTAAAAGTTAATACAAGCTCCATCAAAACACCTAAAGAGTCATCTTCCACCTTGGAGCATATGAGCCACATACCCGATCCCTCTATGTTCTGACACTTCCAGATCTTCACGGTCCGGTCGTCGCTGCATGACGCCATCCTCTGTCCGCTTGGGTCAAAGGTCAAACTCCAGACGGTGGACGTGTGTCCCTCCAAGGTAGCCTTGCACTCCCAGTCATCGTCCTCTTCCTTGTAAACACATATGTTGTTGTCGTAGCTGGCTGAAGCCAGAAGCTGTGGAGAGAGAGAGCGAGAGAGCAGAAAATTAGGATGCTTGTCTTTAGACAATGATTAACAGGCAAAGGAGATTGATCCGTTCGTGGCTGTTGACCCACCTCAAGTGTTGGGTGCCAGACCACGAGTTTGACATCTTGTGTGTGCGAGTTTATCACAGTTACACACTCATACTCGTCCTCCTCGTCAACTGTAAGAGACAATGGGTAATACTACTTTGAAATCGGCAGCGATGCAACTTATTTAACAAAGATGCACATGTGTGTGATGGCACTGACCTTCCCAAACCCAGACACTCTTGTCTCGGCTACATGTGGCCAGTAGATTTCCTGAAGGTGCCCATGTCACACACTTGACTTCATTTTCATGTCCTTCTAAAGTTGTCAAACACTGTCGGGACAATAAAACCACTATGAGAGACCATGAACACAAACAGATACAGTATTTTGAGTTGATTAGACGTGCATGATCCATTTACAAACTGTCGTGGAAAATAGGCGTCTACATTTATTCTGACCTCAAAATCGTCATTCTTCTTCTTCCAGATGCATGTGGTTGCATCGAAGCTGGCCGAGGCGAGATAGGTCCCGCATGGGGACCAGGCGACCCTCCTCACGGTGCGTTGGTGCCCATCCTGAAGCACACTCAAGCACTTCCAGGAGTCGCCTTACACAACACATCAACATGCAATACGTTACAAAGGATGCCACTGATGTTCGATGCAGCCGAACATTGATTATTATCTTTCCTTTAGATTCTCTTGCCTCACCTTCCTTCCCCCATATCCTGATGGCCCTGTCGCCTCCACAGGAGGCCATCAGAGTGGCCGTGGGGTTCCAGGCAACATGCCAGCAACGAGAGTCTGGATGGGCGATGAACCGCTCAACGAGAACCAGTGCGTCCTTCATATCTCCACCTGTCAGGCCGCCGTGGAGCACAGCCACCACCACCAGATAACTCTAGTTGGAGAAGCGCTGCTGCAAAACGGCCCCTAGAATCAAGACTGGCGTCCGACCACTAAACAAGGAGATGTCGGTGTTAATGGACGAAGAAACAGTGTCCCGTCTCCGAATCAATTAAACTAATAACAATACTTTCACTGAAACATCGACGTTATTTCCTGATGGCTGCGCAACATCGTACAAACTTCCATTACATATTTCTAACTCGTCTCGAACGGCCTGAGTCAACGTTACAAACTCAGAGCTCTGCCCCCTGTGGCCTGGAAGGGTTTAACCCCAATGTGGCCCTGCAATAGTATGGTTCCTGCGGCTGCAATAGTGTTGTTCCTGCAATAGTGGTGTTCCAGGAGATGGTCAGGTTTAGGGTTTGGGTTGTGCAAGGTATTATCTTAGATATGGTTAAATTGAGGTATTAGTATTAGGTGTTGTGCAGGGACATCCTCCTGTCATGCGGTGTGTTGTTGTACAGTACCAGTACCCGCCGCTAGAGGCAGCCAGAGGGCATCACGGTGTGTGGTGGTGCTCTACGAGTACCCGCCGCAAGAGGCCGCTGGAGGGCAGCGTGGCCGCTGGGTCATCCGACGCCGAGGCTTTGGAAGTGAAACGAAGAATGGCTTGAACAAGGAAGACACATATTTCACAGGAAGGCACTGCGCTGTTTTTTAAGTTTTGTTTGAATTTGTTTGGAGACAAAACGCGGAAAGACTGCCCTTTCGACTCGGTTGTGTTTTTCTCAGGCAATAGATCACATTCTTTCGACCCCGGGGAGATTTTCAAGCGGCTGACCTGACATCTAAGAAGAGGCTAACGTTAGCCTTGTGTGCTAACAACAACAGCAGGCCCCGTAACTCTATTGTCTCTTACCTTTTTCCTCGATCGCATAGTTTATTTCAGCAAGCTCTCCAGACAACGCCAGTGCTTCTTATCCTCCGTATCAACAGCAATAGTCACTGTCATCACTGTATTTGCTGCCGGTTTTTCGGTGGATATCATTCGGCACTGGCCTTCGTGGGGTACACTGCCATCCATACGATCACATCCGTCGTATTAACAGGATAAAACGCCAATCGTATCTCCACTCCTCCCGAAAGACGCTAAGGCAAGTGGGTAAACATGTACGCACCCCCGGGCCCCGCTGTCACCAGCGGCCGGAGGCGGAGAGGCGGCACCTCGCTGCCCAAGCAGCCGGAGCGTAGCCTGGCGTCCGCCCTCCCCGGAGCGCTCTCCATCACCGCACTGTGCACGGCCCTGGCGGAACCGGCCTGGCTCCGGATCCACGGTGGCACCTGTCCAAGGCAGGAGCTGGGGGTAGCAGACGTCTTGGGTTACATCGATCCCAAACTCCTGGAGGGTGAGAAGAGAACCACAATCCGGTCACATTGGACACGCGAGATGAAATGTGTGAAGTCTGTGGCCCGTTTCACATGGTGTAAACAAAGCTGTCTTGTTTCTTTCCTCCCTTCTCTCTCTCTCTAGATTATTGTGTGAACCCCCAGACTATCTTGTTGCTGAGGGTGATTGCTGCCTTCTGCTTCCTGGGCATTCTGTGCAGTCTGACTGCATTTCTTTTAGATGTGTTTGGACCCAAACATCCGGCACTCAAGATCACACGCCGATATGCCTTTGCCCACATCCTCACAGGTATGACACTCAGGGTCCGGTCCGGGGTCCGATGGACAGAAATAACCAAACCCTTATGGTAGACTCAAACTGCATGATAGGACATTTTCAGGAGTTGTATTGAATCTTTAGTTATCTGACCTAAAAGTAAGTCATATTTTGAAGATGTACTGTGTTGACATTTAGTGAAAGATTAAATAAAACATTAAACACAGTGCCTAACATGTTCTGTTTATTGTGTGTGAAGGCAGAATCAGTCAAACTCCGATAAAACTGTTTCATTTGCATAACCGTACAACCAAACCCTACACCGTGACCTCACTGTCCTCTCTGTGCACCCCCCCAGTATTGCAGTGTGCCACGGTGATCGGCTTCTGCTACTGGGCCTCGGAGCTCATCCTGTCGCTACAGCAGCAGCACAAGAAGTACCACGGCTCGCTCATCTACGTCACCTTCGCCATCAGCTTCTACCTGGTGGCGGGCGCCGGCGGGGCCTCCATCCTGGCCACGGCGGCCAACCTGCTGCGCCACTACCCCACGGAGGAGGAGGAGCAGGCCCTGGAGCTGCTGTCGGAGATGGAGGAGAGCAGCGACACCTACCCCGCCGACTATGACATTGCCAATCAGTTCCAGCCGCCTCCGGCGTACACGCCGTGACGCGGCCGACCGCCTCCGACTCCCCCTCTCTCTCTCTCTCTCTCTCTCTCTCTCTCTCTCTCTCTCGCCAGCTCTCTCTCGCCCCCGACCCCACCCCAACCGCGCTCCAACGGAGGCGTCCGTTCTGTCTTATTAACACACGCTTCTCTATGAGCACTGCTTTTCTTTTAGTTTAAAAGCGGCCTCCTCAGACCCGACCGACGCACTGGCCGCCCCCGCGCAGAGAGGCGCCTTCAGGTCACCGGGTGTCGAGTGGATAATGGCCGGCGCTCCGTTAGTCTAGTGATGAACACACCGGGCGCTTGGAGGGAGCGCACGTGTCCGTTGGTTGTCAGCTCGGGTGCATGAAAACTTAAGTGTCAGCAGGAAATCTGGGAGAGGTTTTAATTGACATTTCCTTTTGCTTTCACCCGTGGAGCTTCTTTTTTTTTTTTTTAGGGATGTGCATGTAAATTGCGGAGGAGATTGGGTGCTGACATGTAAAGCAGAACTAAAGTAGGTGAGGTTCCGTGTGGACGTGGATCATCCCATCATAGTTAATGGAGTGGATGTAGAAGTCACAGCCAGTTCAATGCCAAATTGGGAAGCCGGGCGGGTCAGCCACAGTACTGGTGGGCGGACGGAGCATTCAAGAGTGTAATTACTTTTGAATTTTTTTTATATGCTTGCCGTGATTTGACTTTGCTGAAATGACTTTCATTTCTATATTTCGTTTAATGGTCATTTTAATTTATTCATTTTGCTGTCTCTAGTGCTGTACATTTTATTTCCCCCTTTTCTCTGTAGACACGTTTTTTAGTTTTATTTAATCAGTGATGTGTTATGGGATGGAACAAGGAAATGATGTTTTAGATGATGTGGGACAGGTTTTATGTGTTGGTGGTGTTGTAGCATGTCTTGTTTCTTTTATAGTACAGCTGATTCTATTTGATAAACTTTTGGGGTAACAATAACAAAGGATGTGTTTGTGTGGTATTCTTTTTATAACCGATACGATCATGGTTCACTAGAATTGTCCTGCGCAAAATGACGTTTTTATGACGGAACGAAGCAGTAAAACTGTCCTGTGACAACACAAAATGAATCATCTATTAATTTGGCTCAAGTTCTGCCTGCGTGGTAAATGTGGACTCTTATATAAACCTCATTGGAGGTTAAAAACCAAGGCCTAGAATTGTGGATAATGTAATTATACTTGTGACATGTTTATCATTCGATGCCATTTCTGCATTCTGTTAATTAAACTTCCTATAGTTCTAAAGTGTTAAAGTTTGTTAAGTGTACAACATAGTGGACTGCTGAATTATACATGACAGAGGACAATAAAGTGAATGCCAAATTCCACCATGAGATGCCATTCATGGTTACACCGGGGGAAATGAGGGAATACGATCCTTCAAATTGCAATGTAGGCCACAGTGCCTTGGAGTTGCTTCAGATCAAACCGGTTAACACAGCCTGTTGGCACTTGTGCTGAACCGGGTATTTCAAGGTGCAGTCTAGACAGGGGCGACGGAACAAGGCTTTAAAGCAAGTAAGAGCCTTACATCTTAATAGACTTTAAAGGGCATATAGAAGTGAGGCTACATCCAGCCAATACTCACCCTGTGCAAAACACAAAGTCAAACACTTGAATTCTAGTGGGTTTCAGATGCTATGTCAATGTGAAGATATGAACGATCACGTGTGTCCAACAAACGGATTGGATCTGTTAGTCAGAGTCTGTTAGTCTGTTATGCAAGACGTGATCCAGATGATCGGTTGGAACTCATGATGACACATTTTCAGAATGAACATGCCAGCAGTCTTGCATAATACGCATATACACAGAATACGCTTGAGTAAAAATAGAATAGGATAAGGACGTAATAAATAAATGAGCAAACTTTCGTTTTCATATGCATTTTTTTTTTGCATGTTTTTTGGTGTACCTTTGCAACAAAAGCATAGCGATGCAAATTTTCAACCAAACAAAGGTTAGCTAATCATTTTTAATTGGAGGACCAAACAAGTGATTAATAGAGCGGAGCGGAGGTGTAGGGTTAGGGTTAAGGAAGGACGCGGGGTCAAGCTGGTCAAAGAAGCCATGACTGATCCTCGAAAGTCTGGACCATGATTCCATAGGCTGAAGCAACGTCACTTGGCCAGAGGTATAAATACAGCCTCGACCGATCAAGGATGTTAGCTCCATTGCAATCCAACGCCTCCAGCCAGGCTTCCACCATCCACCCAGAGACTTTTAAACTCTAAAAGTTAGCGCTCAGCCATGATTGCCAGCCGGGCCATCCTGTCGAAACAGACCCTGAACGTGCTCGCACGTCAGCCTGCATGCTTTGTGCACCAAGGAGACTACGGCAACTGGGGGAACACCAACATCGCAGTGGTGAGTGTACTTGATCAAGATGGGAAGTAGGCTGCATACTGGTATCAGGTGCCATGGGATTTTATATATTTTTTAAACCACATCCACTTCTACTTCAGGTGTTCTCAGGATGTGGCTGGTGGGACGGCACTGATGTGCACGAGGCCGTATAGTGAGTACCGTACCCGTTACCAAGTTATTGTGTTCTACAGCATCCTAGTTAAATAAAGATAACAGTAAGATTGTTTTGCAGCACTATGTATCACCTGAGCCGCAACGGGGCGCGCTTCCAGATGTTCGCCCCCAACCAGCAGCAGATGAACGTGATCGACCACATGAAAAAGCAGCCTGCGTCTGGAGAGAACAGGTAGGCCGCGCTTGTTTTAGGCCACATCAATTTTATATTAAAAAAAAACAACATTAAAAAAGAATAACATTACAAAGGAGTGTAGTACGGCCAATAATCTAAATGTTGACGTTGTCCCCGATTAATTACAAAACACAGTATATATGATTACTTCTGGCCCTTGCGTAGGAACATGATGGTGGAGGCTGCGCGTTTCAGCCATGGCCAGGGACAGATGCAAATGCAGGATCTGTCCAAGCTGGACGCCAGCTCCTTTGATGCGATCATCTTCCCCGGTGGCCACGGCATCACCAAGAACCTGTGAGACATGGGCCTGGTTCTGTTTGATTTTGTAAAAACGTATGCAGTTGTGCAGATATATTCTAATGTTGTCAAAAGGTGATGTTTTTTTTTTGTCT
>OOFH01105262.1:0-21658 GCA_900323355.1 Merlangius merlangus
GCTAAACCCAGCGAGCCGACCTCAGTAATGAAACATCTGCTCTGAGTGGATTTGGGGGAAACTTCTGAACCGCTGACATGGAGTGGAGTGGATGTGAAGCACTCACAAACAGCCTGACGTGAGAGAGAGAGATCCCTCGCCTCCATCTGGGAGGAATCAACCGGGACCACCGTGTGCGTCCGTCACGCCCCCGTGTTCGCCAGCAGAGGGACCCAGGGGAGGGCGTTGGGACAGTGATGGGGCAGCACACGCCGAGTGCGGGGTGGGAGGGCGGAGGTCCCTCTCTTTCAAAACAACGCTAAATATCCTTGCAAGCGTTGCCATCGCTTGCAAGGATATCAGTGTGCGTGTGTGTGTACGTGTTTTTAAGTTTGTACGTGAATGTGTGTGTGTGTGTCTGCGCACGTGTGCATTTGCGTGCGTTTGTATGCGTACATGCGTGCGCCTGCGTGTTTGTGTGCGTGCGTCCTAGCGTGAGCCCGTGTGTACGGAATACATTACAAATGAGTCAGAAAATGCGGGTGCCGTGATTAGCCGTGTTTGCTGCTAACTCCCCACGGAGAACAGAACCAAAATAAGCCCCTGCGGGTCACGCCGGGGTCACGGCCCCAGGCGGCACGGCGCAGTCCTAATCATCACACGCTCCGCGAGGCTGCAGTTCACACGAGGAACACTTGACCCCAGAGTTCACCGGCGGGTCACTGCTTGAATCCCACTCTTACGTGATATTTCTAGACAGCCAGCGAGCGCGCCCCGCGCTGCGGCATAAACACGCTCATACGCAACACGCGACAAGTTCTCATCGCTGCACTAGAACTCTCCGGGCCGCAGAGTTCGCCCGAGTGGAGCTGTGACTGTTGAGTGAGTCATGCTCACGCACACGCACACGCACACGCACCACACACACACACACACACACACACACACACACACACTGCGAGGAGGAGGCGTGGAGGGAGCAAGAAGGGGGCCAGCAGTCATGTGGCAGATAGGGCTTTCGGGACTCTGCCGAAGAGAGTCACCGACTCTGAAACAACCCAACATGCACGCAGGCACGGGCGAACCCACACGCACACGCAAGGACATACACACACACGCATGGACATACACACAGACACACAAGCGGATGCACGGACACACACACACAAACATGCACGGAAACACAAACACACATTAACAAAGCACATGCACAGATACATACACACATGCACACAAGCCTGCACGGACACACACACGTGCACACATGCTCAGGCACAAACACATGGCCCTACACTCCTCTCTCACACCAACTGTGCACATTGACGATATCGATTTGATTTGTATAGATCGTTGAACCGAATGCATCGACTGGCAGAGGGACCAATCTGATCGGCAGACCCTTATTCTAGCCTCCAGACATATTATAAAATCGAATTATTGACAAATCATCCAAATGATCAATTTAAGAAATTAAAGTGGTATTCAGCAAAAAAGCTGCTCTAAATTCAAGAAGTTCTCAGTTTGGTTTCCGAGGCGTCGGTCTGCTGTGGGATCGCTGTGTCACAGATAGTCTGACACAACGAGTTTATGTCACAAGGATATTTACATTGGGCCATAAACTGAGTCAGAACGAGAGAGCGAGAGAGAGAGAGAGAGAGGGAAAAAAAGACGATAGAGAGAAAAGACAAAGCGAGAAACTGGCATTAAAACAGACCACATTTCCTGTTAGAAACGCGAGTCAAATGAAGGTTTGCGGGAAGACTTTTGGAGTGTTACACAACTGTCCTCGTAATGGAGTCACTAAAAAACATTTAGGTGTGTGCAATCAGCCCCTCTCTGTCTCTGAATAACGTCTCCCTTACCTGACACACCTGATTATTACAGGCTTGAACAGGTTAGGATTAGTTAGGGATTCAACGGGTGTTTAGAAATACATTAGAATATAGCGGCATACATATGCACTATTTTATCCGTGTCATATAAACATTTTATGATGCATTTATGAGACCAGCACAGTGAGATGATGGATGATACAAATTAACGTCAGTTTAAAATGTAATTGCACAGCTAATTATAACCTATAACAGTTAGTGAATTTACTACCGAGCATAATAGTGGATGATTATACTCCTACTACTACTGAAGGACAAATGAAAAAATACAAATAATGACTATAAATAACGTTTATAATAAATATATTTGACTTCCATGAGAAGCCAGGCTTTCAATCCTCGAAGCGTGTGTTTTTTGCGATATTTTGTAAGTTTCCTACATTTATGTATGTTAATATTACTAGAAACCAGGGAGAACGGTCGGCGGGTGCGTGGCCTGGCGTTTGACACGCGCCGTGTTTAGACACTCTCTGGAGCTAACCGGTTAGCTCCTCACAACAGACTCTAATAGCGTGCCCCAGCTTCACATTAGCATCACAGCGCATTAGCATGCTGCGCGGGCATTAGCTGCTCACTTAGCCCCTCGCGCAATTCCACGCCGGCAGACGTATACACAGTGCAAAGAATACGATTTGAATGAGATTAATAGATTCAGGCAAACGTTTACATCGATTGTAATTTGAAATATAACGAGACGTTTGATTAAAACTGATTCTGTAAATTAAAGATGAATAAAAAAACTAAATCTGGAACAGAGGGCCAGGCTGAACTCAACAGCTGGGGAACCTGCCACGCTACGCTAGGCCGAACGCTGCGTTGCCGTAGGAGTGCACAGACAGAGCTGACAGCAGCAGCTGCACTAGGCCAGGGGTCAAAGGGCAGGCAGCGCGAATCAGCTACTGTTAGCATCAGCTGGGAGAGCATGCGATACCCTGCATGATACACTGTGTGTGTGTGTGTGTGTGTGTGTGTGTGTGTGTGTGTGTGTGTGTGTGTGTGATATTGAAGTTGGAAGGGGAATAAAATAAATCTGAATATCTCGGAGCCTGCACCAGTTCACTCTCACGCCATCTCTTTTTCTCTCTCAACCAACAAGTCTTCTCTCTCCATCTCACAGAATTTCATATATCTCTCTCTCTCTCTCTCTGAGTACAGCATATAGTACTGCTCTGCTGCCACACCTCCAACACAGTCCTTTACACTAGTAGCTTTTAGACAAACAGACACAAACAGTGACTCCCAGGCTGTATCTGGTATGCATTTCCAAGTAATAAGCCTGCAGCACCCTTTCAATAAATCATCAGACATCTTTTTTTGGCCATATCATTAATTTGTTGCATTTGTTAGTAATAATAACAAGTGAATAATAATACTATAGGGCTAACTTTCACATGTTTGAAGGTCTACCAATCCCACTGGCCAGGGGACGCACATCCTGGGTCTCAGTGGTTTAGACTTGATTGTCTGTTGTAATGATCGCTGCCTGCAGTCCAAATAAATAAAGAAATCCAGACTTAAGTCTCACCAGTGCCACATCCTCTACGGGGCAATGTGGACACTTCCTGTCACCAGTAGTCAATGACACCTGACAGCCGTCTTGTATTCAGCTGCAAGTCTAAGCAGCGCCACGGGCATACAGATGAGAACCAGCTTTGAAGCAGTTGTTTTTAATGTTGCCAGTTTACAAGGGCTACTGAAAATGTATTCTACCTTTCCCTACAAGTTAAAAATGTGCCATTGTGTTGCAACATTTTTTATTTATTTGAGGGTGAATGGTGCACGACGAAATTGTACGGAAGGGCCTCACAAAAGAAGAAAAATAGTTCTGACTTTCTCAGAATTCTGAACTCTCTTTTTTCTTATTTATGTATATTTCCGTTGAGGTTCATGAATGTAAAGTGAAAGGGAGCCATCTACTGGTTACTATGAGGTAGGGGACTTTCATTTAAAATGAAGAGAAATTGTGACACATTTTTTAAGGTAGGCTAAAGTTTACTTTGGAACATATTTATATCCATATTAGATTAAGGTTTTTTTTATTAATGATGTATGCGTTTAGGCTATACTTATTGGTTGTAATACAGTGACACCAAGTTACGATTATGGGAAATTGAGAAAGATGTCTTTAAAAGAGGGGTGGTGCGCACATCCAAAGGTAATCCACAGGTGCTAGACAATAGTGTTGAATAATAATTAAATCAACTTCTGGAGCATTTAAACAATTTGCCGACCTTCCTTTTTCTTATATTTAGAAAGATGGTCAGACATTTATAATAATGGGCATTTCTTGTAGGCTACTCTGCCCTCCTGGTCTACACAAAACCAAAGGGAATCTAAAACTATTGGATTTTTGGGGGGCATTGAGCTTCAAGACAAATGTATTTAAGTGTTTCCTTCATCTTCTGACTGGTTCACGCTTCGTTTGGCCCTAACCTCGTCCAAAACACAACGACCCCCTTCCCTAGGATCGTGTAAGGTCATTCCCAAATTTCTCTGGTTATTATAGGAAAGTTTTAGCCATAGAGTTGTGTTTCTATGGGTTGGAGCAAGGCCTGCTTTGCTATGGACTCCAAATGTAATGTATGTAACAATTGAACAAGAATAGGGGAAAACGCCATGTCTATTTACACTGAAGCGACATATGCCAACCTGTCAAAAGCATGGGGCGAGTGTGGTCTATAATAATAACTGTTGGTGAGTCACATTGGAGCAACAATAATCGGACGTCCTATTATTACATGGGCATGTATTAATATATAGGCAGGCCCAGAAAAAATCTCTATGGCTCTGGGCAGGCCTACGTTCATCGCATTTGCAATGCAGCTCACTTGTCGCGCTTAATGAAACTTACTTTGGGGAGGTGGATGTCGGTCGCCGGGTGTCTGGGACTTTTCCCCTTGGGGAAAGTGGATGTGGGTCGCCAGGGGTCCCTGAGACGTGCCCTTCGTCCTCCTTCACCCGAGAAAGAGGAGCCGCTGGCCCCTGCGCTGCGCTGTTTAGAAAATACTTGAGGGTGGCGAGAAGGGACTTCCAGTGGGAAGGGAATATTTGTGTGGTCACAAAGCTTTGCAATATGAACTTGTTACAATTTATATTTTAAATGATGTAGGTAGAATAATTATTTGTGCAATTTGCTTTTAAATGTTGTCTAGTCAAGTCTTTTTTCTGGCTTGAATTTTACTTTAGATTTTCAAATATTTTATATTGAAACAACATTGATATTGTTTTACTCTGAATAAGATTTCTAGAAGCACTTGAATTTCAGCATGCTTACCATTGTAGTATAGGCCTACATAAAACTACCATGATGGTTCTTTGCTTTTTAGCTTCTGGGCAGACACATTTGAAGGCAAGGAATGCAGATTTTATTTATTTATTTTCATTGTACATTTGTGTATGTACAGCATTTCTTTAGTCCAATTATTTCAAAAATATATAAAGGTCTGGTTTTTTTTTAGCAGAAGAATCTATGTTCCTGAATAAAAAAACATTGTCTTACAATAAACGGTTCACCATACACTTTTCATTGTCAACAATGGCTATATGATCAAATTGAGCACACGTTTAACACTAGTGACCATGCAAGGCACGCTTGATAAAGGCCTAACATTCTTTCTCAAATGGCTTGTTTGAATTATCACCAGGTTCAGCCCAATCCCTCTGCTGAAATCATTTATTATGCACAATATAGTATAAACATGTCTTTCTGCTTAGATTTTAAAAATGGATAAAAAAAAGGAAAAAGGATGAACAGGAATAAAACATTTTATACTATATAATTGTAAGGTCCTTTAAAATAAATCACATTATTGCTCTTCAAAAAATAAGAAAATATATGACTCAAGCTTCCTTTCCTTCTCAATCCGAATCCTTCGCAAACCTCATCCTGATATAACACGGCATTATTGAAAATAGAAAAGGGGGGAGTAATCTGAGTTTAGATACCCATATTGGTTTAAAGAAATAATCCGATGTGGCCCTCAAACGGGCGCCTTTATGGAGATAGCTAGCTAGTGTATGGTCACCCAAAGAAGAGACATGAAGAGCTTCAGGAGAGCATTGCACGAATGAACCTTCATGTTCAAAAAAACGATAATCACGCCTATTTAGTATATGATGAGACGCTTAATAACCATTTAGTAAAGTTCTGCTTTGGTACGAGTTTGTGTGTTTATATAAGCTAAATATACCTAAATACCAACCGGAGGTCCCTGTGTGTCGGGTTGGAAAATCTACTGGCTGAAGACCTCTACGTAACACATGGAATCCAAAGACGAGCCAACAGAAGCTGAAAATCTTATCGCAGTGGTGGTGGCCAACCAATAGCATTGCTTCATTAGATAAAAAAATAAAACCAAAGTAATAAAACCTCAATGTTCCAACATCGTTATATTTTCCCCACCAGGTTTTTACTGTCCGTTTCCGCAATGTCCTTCAGCACAGTAATGTCCAGACAAAAACAGAGAGAGAGAGACACACCGAGACTTAGAGAGACAGATAGAGGAGAGACAGAGACATAACATTCTAGTGAAAAAATTGATGGTAAGAAGTTGAGTCCTTTGTTTGAATGGATCCTTTGCCACACGGTGACCCCAGAGCAGCAGCAGGCAGCAGAACCTGTTCCTCCGTCCCACCAGGCCACCCTCCTGCTCAGTCACTGTGGGGCCGCGGTCAGGTGACAGGCCCCCTCAGAAACCTAAACTCTCTTTTATTCATGGTATTTCCCCCAGATACAGCCACATACTACATGATAGATATAGATTATGTTAGGTCTCAGGGCCATGAGGACAAATAACAGCGGATATAGTCATGTTCCATGAGAAAAAAATATAGCAAGCAAAATAACCTTATCAAGTAGGCAAAAACTGAATATACAGAATCTTAGTGGTACAGATAAATCAGGGAACATTTTTAAGGATTTGAAAGAAATGGAGGGAGAGAGATCTCTCAGTAGGCCTTTGTAGGTAAATAAAAAGTGGGTCCTTCTTTGTACTTAGAAATTTAAAAAAAAGCTTAATGCAGGTAATGATCTGGGAATTGCACTGTTTCTTGTTTTCCACAGTGGTATTTCTTACAGCGGAATACAGTTTAAATGCGTTTGGCGTACATTTCATTAAAATAAAAACATTATTCACGTGATTAAATAGTGCTACCAAAGTAAGCGCAATAGGCATTTCGCACATGATCTCCGGATCATCTCTGGGGAATAAGGTGCCCTTTCACAGATGCACCACACAGCCAGAGATGAGCCGCATCAGACGTGTTCACACCTATTGGAGATACTCTTTCTACCTTGGGAGAGGAGTGGTGCCTTGGTGGAGCATGTAAGAGGCCGGACGTAACACAAAAAGTATGCAGCGGTGCTTTGTTTACAACACATCGAAGATGGCGGGTGGGGCTGCCAACACATCGAATGCTGACCTTTTTTGTGGTGATGTAAATAATACCTTTGTTTCGACGCATCCACAATATCAACAGAAGGGCGGGAAGCTGGAATTGCGAGAAGAGAAAAGTACGAAGCAGATACACTCCGTGCTCCCGGTTTCACATCAGTCGCATGATAGAAACATCAACACGCCCACTCGCTCGTTGTGAATTCTCCGGACTTCATACTGGGGGCCTGGCCGGATTAACTCCGGAGGGGCGGGTTCTGGCATTTGCTGTCACACATACAGCCCCTCCGGGTATAATCTGGAGAATGTCAAGTTTACAGTGCATGTGTAGAAGGGCTGCAAGTGAGTTTGGCGGACATAACAGAAGCAGAGGAAATCTGTGTACGTGTAGTCCTTGGAACCCAGACTCCTGAGTTGTACTGTGTGAGTGAGTGAGTGAGTGAGTGAGTGAGTGTGTGTGTCGTCTATCCAGTGCAAACTCGGTTACACCTGTGGACAAGGAAAG
The DNA here is from genome assembly GCA_900323355.1 of Merlangius merlangus. Classification (NCBI taxonomy): domain Eukaryota; kingdom Metazoa; phylum Chordata; class Actinopteri; order Gadiformes; family Gadidae; genus Merlangius; species Merlangius merlangus. The sequence continues at coordinate 7,770 of OOFH01105262.1, forward strand.
GGGGGGCGTGGGGGTGTGGTACTATTGAAGGATCAAGCTGGCGAAAGAGGTCGGGGCTCAGGGCTTCTGCAGCATGCGGGACAGGTCCTCGATCAGGTGCTGGAAGGTGATCCTCATGTCTGGGGCATGCTCCCAGCACTTGCGCATCAGGTTGTACACCTGGGGGAACACAAGGGACCAGCAGACCGTTTACTGCCCGGTACACAGAGTCACTCCAACAAGTTCCACAGAGCACTGAAGTGAGTGCCGTAAGACACAGTTAGGTTGAAAATATGTTTTAATAAAGACAAATAGTTTAAGACGTAAATAAATGTTGAATGGCTTTGACGTGTGTCCTGAAAGGACCCACTGTATTGATGCACCTAGCCGCTCCAGAATCACTCGGAATCAATCATGAAAAGGACACAAAACCACTCTGTCAACAAAAGATACTTTACAAATATATGTGTGCCTTATATAGCTTATTATGTGGAAATGTTGTGACTGTATGTGCCTTATATATCTTATATTAATCTTGGGTATTTTATATATCGTGCAGTGTTTATTTTCACGTCCTCCTGCTGTAACCGCAGCGTAAATCAATGAGGCTGTGATGAGAACTGTGATTTTGAAAATAGTAAAAAGTATAAAAAGGTAATCGAAATTCTGTTTCCAGATTATTGAAGACACAAGTGTTTTGATTTGTTAAACCTTTGAACAAAGGTTAACGATAAAATATTGACCAAGTTACAAAGTCTGAAGTAGTGGGCGGAGTGTCCGAGAATTGACTTCCATTTAAAAAATAGTATTTTAGCAGTAGAATATCTTAAGTATAAAATATTTTAAAAAATCTGAAAAGAAGCGAGCGATTCCAAGCTAATCTGAACATTTTAAAATTGGAATAGAGTCTCTTAAGTGAAAAATTTAGGAAGGAGATAGGTCCTAAAGTTTGTAGAGAATAATAAAGAAGATACTATAATACAGAAAGAAAGAAGAAAACTTAAGAAGAACAATAGTGGAGTAGGGCTGTGCGATATGACGATATATTTTGTGTGACGAAATATAAACGTCAATCGTTTATTTCGTCTTCTCGCAAATCACACTCTTTACGGTTATATTTTTCGTCATTTGGACGACGCTTTACGTTCTTCCACATAGTACATGAAGGCAACACAAACAAACATGTAGGAGACTGAACGCAGGCCCGGCCCTGGGCATAGGCGGCGCAGTATAGGCGAATGCTAAGGGCGCATCCATCGGCAGGGGGCGCCAAAAAGATGTCTTTTTTTTTTTGCATACTCTATTCATCTAACTTTAACTTCAATGTTTATATTACTTAGTACCAGTAGTTATGTCGTAATAAATATTAGACAACATAACATGTAAAATCAAAGAGCGCCCTAGTTTCCGTGTCCCCCCCCCTCCCATAGACTCTACCTGAACCGGGAGATTGGGAGGGGCGAGTTACCTTAATTACCCACTTGATACATCATTCTGACCGGAGAGGAGAAAGCTATCTATTTGCACATCACAATGTCAAAGAAATCCAAAGACTCTGGCGCCCAGGGGAGGAAGAGAAAGAAAGAAGAGGAGGAAAAAACGTTTTAATGTAAGCCAGGCTGGCTATAGCCAACTGGTCACTTTGTCGGGCTCTTGTTCACCTATCTATCTTTATTTCTCTGGAGCTAACTGCTCCCTATACATAACTCTGCTTAATACATGGCTATTGGTTTAATTTATTCACTTATCGAATCAATATGTGGTTTTAAATGTGGTTTAATTATTTAGTAAATACAAATAGTCCGCCAACAGTTGTCAGGGCGTAGCCCATTACCAAGCAACGTGTATACAACTTAACCGGAGTAAACTAGTCAAGCAGCTCTTTACCTAGCTGGTCCGCTGCTCAATCCAAACCCACACGCTTCAATGAAAGTCAAAACATGTCAGCTATGTACATAGGTCCATAACAGTTTGTAACCCACAGTAAAATGGGGGTATTAACCTTAAATTATCCAATGCATTGTAGTAACCATTGTTGGAGCAGTGTTTATTTTTAAGCTGATTTGGATGATAGTTTGTGGTTTGCATATCTTACATTTCCCATATCTTTCATATAATAATAGTTGAGTGCTTGGTTAGAACCAAGCACTCAACCAAGTCTCTTTTTAGAACCAAACTAGATAAACCATACTACATTTAATTGTATTTACAATCATTTGAATCTGAACTCATATCTATTATTTTGCTTATGAATGCCTTTAGTAAAGGCATTCATTTGGAGCTTCTCTGAGTGTATAAACATTGGTAGTCGAATTTACTGTGCGATCCAAAGGGGTAGGGGGCGCCAGCCAAAATCTTGACTAGGGCGCCAAATTGATATATTTATTTTGTTTGCGGCACTTTGGTTGTTTTCATATAATGCTGCTATAATTCAAACTTGAAGGAGTGTTTTTTTACTTGTTATATTTTATCTATTTTTGAGAGCCTTATTTTGCTGCTGTAGTTTAAACTTGAAAGTGTTCCATGTTGACATTTGGAATTATATATACCAATATTTATGTTAGGCCTGTATTCATTTTTCAAACAGTTCTACTGTTGGAGTATTATATGGTCGTTTTTGATATTTTTGACCATATTCACATTTTAGGCCTATATTTTGTTTGCCTTTTTATATTTATACATTAATATTTTATATTTTGTTACATGCTTAGTTGAAAATTTGCACAAAGGTTCTAAATAAAAGGAGAAAAATAATCATGAGTAAGTTACCTTTATTTGTCGAGTATATAATTCAAAATGTAATACGAAATGGGCCTTTCCATGTGATCATTTCATATTAGGGCTTTGACTTTTGCCCAAAAATCGTATTCAAAGTTTGATATTCAAATTATATTTGAATAACGAAGTTCGGAGTCAAAGCCCTATTTCATATAAACTATTTATTCATTGAATTTACAGAAAATGTGCTATATCGTGATATATATCGTTATCGGGATAATGAATGACCTATATCGGGATATGATATTTTGGTCATATCGCACAGCTCTATAGTTGAGCGCTGCATACAGCACTCACCTAATGAAAAGTGAGAATACCGGTCTGGGTGGTCAAACCGAGCCCTCTCTGTAGCCGGAGAGCCTGTCGGAGACCCGCTCCGTAGCTTACGTGCGCATTCAATATTTTTTAACTATCCGTTGATGCCATGGACCTAGCAACAGAAAATTGGTCTTCAATGAGATTACATTTTTGGTACACAACACACAAAATAATAGGGGTGTGCCAAAAAATAGATTTGTATAAGAATCGCGATTCTCATTTACTACGATTCAGAATCAATATAAAATGGCCCAAAATCGATTTAATTTCATAACTTAAAAAAAAAAATAATAATAAAAAAAAATAATAATAATTTTTTTAAGATACTGAGACATAATAGTTGTGTTCCACATGATATTTTTGGTACTGCAACATTCCTGTGAAATAAAAATGCATTTTGTTCAACTGTACCATTTTTATTATACAGAAGCACTTTATTTTTGTTCCAACTTATTTATAGCTAGCTTCATAGAGTAGCAGTTGTGGTCCACACACAGTGGAAAAGGCACTTTCCTTAGAATTTAAAAGCCAGGATGTTTAACCGCACTATTTTTTATAGAGATTTTTGTTACTTAAGCAATATGTGATATTGCTTTTATGCAACAGTTGCAACAATTCCATCTAAGCATGGATAAATGTTTAAAACTTAATACATACAAAAAATACACTTTAATGTCTCAATTTTTCATTCTGTCTTGCAAAGCAGACATCATGACAATCCTTTGCACACCTATAGATTGAAGCAGAAATCATTATGAATCAAATCGCTTTGAATCGAAAATCGATTTTGAATCGAATCGAAGCCCCAACAATCTGAATCGAATCGAATCGTGAGATAGTAAAAGATTCCCACCGCTACAAAATAGGCATGTAAAAGACCAATGGTGAGCACAATAAACAGCTGAAAACGACCTAATTGACATAATAACTGCACATGTGCATGGACACAACCACAGAAAATGTATGTTTGGTACATGAGCTAAAATAAAAATAAACTCTAAATAGTCATGCATTAAATTAGGTTAAATGTATGTAAAACTTCGACTTGAAATATTTTTACAGGAACTTAATACATCATGAATCAAATCTACTTACACGGATGGCCCTCCCTCGCCCCTTACTTCAAAAACAATGATCCAAAAATAAAGGCCATGGTGGGTGTGGCAGTGCATCCAGCACCTCACCAACTAGCAACAGCACGACGGCCAACGGCGACGCCTCACTGGCAGAGGAACTAAACTGCTTCTTTGCCCGCATCGAGGTGAAACCAGAAGATCTCGTCACCGTTCTTTCACCAGCCCTTAACAACAATAAGGACTGGCCAGACTGACCAGTCTGGCGGGGGTAGCTCGGGGGCAGTCCGGCAGCTCAGCTCCGGGAGTACAATCCCTTTCTCCTCCTTGTCTCCTCCTCCGGACTGCCACGGAAGCTTCGCGGCAGTACGGCAGAGAAAGGGATTGTATTCCCGGAGCTTAGCTGCAGGGCTGCCGCCAAGTTCCCCCCACCGGAGCTGCTCGTCCGCTGGTCCACAAAATCTTAGCTAATCCCAGGAAGTTTTCTTTTCATAATATGTCCCCTTTAAATAAAAAGTTATGTTTTTTCAGTCCGCTAGATACTTTTCATCTATTGAAACGTCCCAGTTAAGATGTGTAAAGTTGTGTTAAATGGCCTTTTCTGTATTATAAGTTAACATTTTGGCCACCAAGATTTGGAGCTTGATTGCCCCCGGGGCAAGTACATAAAATATTAGTGTCTATCCCTTCAAAGTATATGTAAATAAAAACTATCTAGTGTAGCACTTATACTACCAATAGCATGCTAGCAGCAGTCACCCCAGCCACTGGAGAAGCTCCAGTAGCTCCACATGACAGAACCTTACCTTAAGACCCGTGTCAATAGCTCAGGGTTTATTAAAGTAAACAGATGCTGTTCCTACGTGGGTGTCGTAGAAATATTAATCATAACTATAATATACAAATTGTATCAACCTTGTTTATATAATTACTTTTGACATTAAAATGAATTGTATTCTCCCTGTACCTAGAGATACCTCCCTTCCTCTCTCTGACCGGGAGCTATTAAGATAGCTTGTAATGGCATTTGCAGAAGTCTGATAGACTTTTGGCAATGTTGTGTAGATTCCTTTCACTGTAGGCCTTTTTACACTCCCAAGCCGGTTCGGTCGCGGCTTGGCACGCCCAGCAATTACACTGCCTTGCCTGTGTAAAACCTAGGGGGTAAAATCCCCCGACGACACGGAGCGGGCTTTCTTGGTTCACTCGAGAGTATACCTTTTTTGTATACCTTGAATCATTTGAATACAACAAAGGTTTTTATCTTTTTATGATTCAAGAGACTCGCATGAAAGAATAAGTATACATCTGAGGGTAGGCTAAAAACACGATTAACAATTTCCAAGTGCAAAAACGCCAACATCTTTATTTTGCTGACTACTTGTTTTTTATCCACAGGATAAAAAACGTCTCTCTCTTAGATCTCACCATCTTTCCCCGTCTTCGTTTAATGCGACTGCCTGACTTCTCTCACATGATCAGGAGATTGCGGATTTCACTGTCTCTTCAGTTAGAACTAGGGCTGGGCGTTTAATCAAATTTTGATCGCGATTTCAATTTTAGCGTCAAACGGTCACAAAACTAATATAATAAAGTTTTTGATATATATATATTTTTTATTCAATTGTTATAGAAATTGGATACATATCTGTACATTATTTTAGATTTTAACATTTTCTATTTGACCATTTTGTGTATTTTTTTAAGGCGAAGTTCTCTGTTACGATGTGTTTTTTTGGGAGGGACATGCTGAATAAATACATCATGTTTTCAAACTCAAAAATAATCACTTGAATAATCGTTCAATCGTTCATTTCAATATTGACCAAAATAATAGTGATTATGATTTTTTCCATAATCGAGCAGCCCTAGTTAGAACCACTCATGTTGATATCGCTGCATGGTCTCTGTCTAGACAACGCAGCAACATCTCTATTCAAGTCCCGCCTTCGATCCGCCTGATTTTATTTACATCAAAATGAAACCGCCAATGTGAGTAGGGTCCGGAAGGGTAAATTGGAGTGCTAGCTCAAGCGGGCGATTAACCTCAGGCAGTCTAAAGATGCAGACCATGCTGGGAAACAGGCGTGCATAAGACGGGCATCTATGGCAGTGTAAAAACGTCTTGTGTTGCAGCCTTGTTTGCAGACAATTACACTTCCCCCATAGTGTATTGCAGTATACCTTGGCTTCTCCCGCCAATCCTAAACTCTCCAGGATGGTCACTTCCACTAACCTTTGTTACCTTTGTATTCACTACCCACAATGCAAATGTTTCCCTATAAGTATCTTGTTCATCCATTGTCTCACTGAATGTATCCTTGGTAACTTTGCTGCCTGTCCCATGATCATGCTCCAATATTAAATCAAATATTTTTCAGTGGGGGAAGGACCCCGTTAAGTTGTTTATCTACAAGTATATCTGTTGGGAGTCTTACCTCCTCTGGGCAAGCTTCTGGTCGTGGCAACCTCTTCCCTTCGTCCAGAATGGTCACCAATCGGGTGACGGTCATCTGACCGTGAGTCTTGCCCATCATTTTGAGGAACAGCTGTTGATGGGAGGAAAAGTGTGGCAGGGGGAGTAAAAGAAAAGGTCTAGTTAAAGTGTTGTTTCTTTATTTATTTTTTTACCCGCCATCCACCATTGGGGGACTCTTGGGGACTCTGCTATTTTTTTATTTTCATATTGTTGTAATTTAATACATTAATACGTTTTCAAGGATTAAACAGAACCAAAATTAGAGCTCTCACACAAGAGTCACCTCAATCCTACAAATAGACAAACAAACAAAAACAAAACCAGTCTATTTAGTTAAAAAAATATATATAAATATCCGCAGCATCAGGAGTTGTTGTTGATGTACATATTTGAGGCATACTTAAGTACAAGTAACAGATTATGTTAGCATGTCAAGAACTTCTTGCCGTCTGACTTCAGCGCACCGAGACAAAGTTGTTCATTTTTACCATTCTTATCTGTGAGGTGTGATTCTATTCTAAAATTATGTTTGAGAAAGTGCTTAAATCTATTTATAAGTAAAAATTCAGCTGATATGGTCCTAAATATAAATATTTTACCCAACAAAATTGTTCTATTATTTATGAATGTATTTTCTTCCCCAAGATCTCCCAATAGTACAACCATTAAATCCAGTTTTATTGTTGTTAGAATACAGTTGCTGGAGTTGTATCCACAAACTTGCCACTGTGGGACAGTACCAGAAGAGATGAGGTGATGATTCACTTTCCTGTTTGCAAAACCTACCAAGGTCAGATGGCTCAAATTTGGCAAAAAGCCATTAATTAATTTGAATTGAATGTATCTTGAAGAAGAGTCAAGTGATGTTTTATATATAAATCTAAAGACGTGTTTCCATGGAATTGGACAATCTAACCGATCCTCCGATGTTGCGTGTACTCTGTATGGGAGAGCCAGAAGTGAGTTTTAAATCATGTAAAAATGTAATGTACATTTATTTCATTCATTTTTTTTCTTCCAATTTGTGGCAAGGGATGCAGTCGGCTAGTTCAAATTGTGGATGGAACAGATGTTTCCATAGATCTTGACAAATTGACAGTATGTAATAATATTTCCAACATTATTTTCCAAAAGAAAGGTTTTCCTTGTATTAAGATGTTAGCATTAAACCACATAATTTGATGAAGAATGTCTTCTCTTTCATCTGGTGGGTATTACTGATACCATAACCAACTCTTCAGAGCATCTTTCAGGAAGGGTGACATTCCAATCAGTGTATTATCTATCAAAATAAACGTTGAAGGTAAACTGTAAAAAGGGTAATAATCTATTTTTACACAAAGGGTGGGCATATTCCATTAACCTGCTAGTAAAGCATTTTGGATTCAAATACAATTTTGGGATAAGATTAGCCTTTAATGAAAAGTTTAGAGCTTCAATATTTAGACATTTTTGGCCACCATATTCATAATCATTGTATACGTACTTTCTTTTTATCTTGTCTGGCTTGTTATCCCAAATAAATTTAAATATTTTCTGTTCATATGACTTAAAGAGATGCTCTGAAAGGGATGGTAAGCTCATGAACAAATAAGTAAATTGAGACAGAACCAATGAGTTAATCAGCAAAACTTACTTGCCATACAGTGTCAACATTATTCCCTTCCAAGGTTGCAGAGTTTTTTCCAGTTTTCTTAATTTATTAGTGAAATTCACATCGATTATTTCAGTGAGATCCATCAGTCCATTTTATTGGTAGACTACAATGCAAAGAAAAATTGGTCCCTTTAAGCGACCAAATTCGAAGAACCTTACATTTCTAGTAATTTGGTTTTCGACCCGATATCTTTGTAAACAAATCTAGATCATTTGTCAGGGCTTGTAAGGAGGACAATTGAGGCGATAAGAAAAAGTTAGAATCGTCAGCATTCATTGATACTTCATCATATCATCATATCAAAATCAAACATTTCCAAACCCTTAATATTGTTGTTTGATCTTATTTTAATAGCAAACATTTCAACAGCAATTATGAAGAGATACGGGGACAAGGGGCAACCTTGTTTGACTCCTCTTAGTAATGATACATTTTCTGATATGTACCCATTATTTATAACTTTGCAGCTTGTGATGTTATTCATAATTTTAACCCAATTTATCAGCGATTCCCCAAAATTAAAAAACGAAAGGCTCTTATAAATGAAGTCAAGCCTAACTTTATCAAAAGCCTTCTCAAAGTCTGCAACAAATATCAAACCTGCTTTTTCAGATGTTCCGTAGTATTAAATTACTTCCAATATTTTTCTTAAATTGTCCCCGATGTATCTTCCTTTGAGAAAGCCAGACTGATCATAATGTATAACACTTGAGATTACATTTTTGATTCGAAGAGCTTTGCATTTGGCTAATATTTTAGCATCACAGCACTGGAGTGCAAGAGGCCTCCAGTTCTTTAACTGCTCCAGGTCTTTATATTGGCCATTTGGGTGTTGTTTCAATAGCAAAGAAAATAGACCCTCTTTTTGAGCATTAGAAAGATTGCCATTTTTATAAGAAAATTTAAAGCAATTAAGCAGAGGAGTCTTAATAAGTTAAAAAAAAACTTGATACATCTCTACTGGAATACCATCGCCCCGTAGAGTCTTACCAGAATTAAAGGAGTTAATTGCCTGATGGAGTTCAAGTGTTACTTGATTTTTCCTGCAACAATCTTTCAAATTCTTCCTGTTTGTCTACCAAACGATTTAATACTTCAACATTATCTGATCTGTCTGCACACAGAAAGTTAAAGTTTCAATGTCTTTTATTATTTGCTTCCTTTTGTTTAAACATTTTAGATTTCTGTGATGAGAATGCAATTGAGTGACCCCTAAAGGCACACTTGAATGAATCCCAGACAATTAAAGGATCAGCAGACCCTGTGTATCTAAGAAATACGCTGTGATAAATTGTTTTGCTTTGGTAATGAACATCTGATCAGTTAATAAAGATTGATTTAACATCCAATATCCTGAACCCCGTGGGAATTCAGAAATTGTGAAATTTAATGTTATACGGTGATCAGATTTGAATCGATCAGTAATATCTACCTTATTTTATTTTGAAATCATAGAGAAGGAGATTAGAAAATAATCTATACGGCTGGCCTGATTTGCACTCCTCCATGTAGGTTTAGACCCGTCTGGATTTCTTAGTCTCCAAACATCTACTAGATCAAGTGTATCCATAGCTTTAATTATTTCTGTAAGGGCTCATCGATGATAGATAGACAACTTATTTTCTTTTCTATCCAGTGTATTATTGAAAACTGTACTGTAGTCACCAACCATTATTGTGTAATCGTAAGTACCTTGTAAATTTTGTATAGTATCACAGATTGTTTCAAAGAAAGCAGGATCATCTCTATTTGGCCCATACAAATTAACAAGACAGATCTTTTTCTCCTCCTCATATTCAAAACCACCCATCCACCCATAAGGGTCAGTCTGAACGGAGGATATGGTATAGTTGAAGTGTTTTCTACGTAATACCATTACTTCCTTGGATTTTCTAGAACCATGGGAAAAATAAATGGGTCTCTCCCGCTATTGTTGCCATACATGTTCATCGGCAGCCAGAGAGTGTGTTTCTTGCAGACAAAAGACTTGATAGTTCTTGTTTATTAACCAGGTAAAGACATCATGCCGTTTTTTTATATGCAGCTAACCCACTTCAATTATAACTAGCTATATTTATTTGGTCAGAAATCATGTGAATGATTAAAGATTGTTTTCAAAATCGCCTCTTTAATCATAACTGCTGCTGATAAAATGCTCCCAGTGGCTTCATACATGACCCAACTGATAACTGCGGTTAACACAAAGAAAAATGTAAAAAACACAACATAAAACAAAAACCCACTCTACCCTCCCACAAACCACGATGGTCTGAAAGAAAAACAGCAAAAACAACAACAGTTGACAACATAGTTCGTCCCAAACTTAGACTAGCGAGAAAAAAAAAAATTATATCCATACAAGAACCTATTCTAATCGAGTGTTCTTGAATGTAGCCCATTTCACACGTGCTTCTGTTGCTAGGAGAACAGAGACGCGTGCCAGGATCAACCCGTGCCCATGTCAAGTTTTCCCAGTAGTTCCTGTGGCTTCGGCTGTTGATTGCTTCTGTACAGTTATTTGTTTTTCATAGAGCTTATCATCAACTAGGCGCACTTTGTTTCCTTTTTGCTTGAGAGATTTCATGACTGGAATAGTTTTTCGTCGTCTTTCCACTATTGACACTGAACATTGATTGTTCAGATAGAACGATGTGATTCTTACTGAGGCCAAGGACATATTCCTTATATTTAAAGCTTGCGAATTTCACAACCAACGGCCTTGGGTAACTCCTGTCTTGGTTCCACGGACCAAGCACTCTTTCTAATTGAATCTTCTTGACCTATTCCTCCGTGATTTTGAGATGGTCCTGCATGAACTTCTTTCAATCGCCCCCGATGTTGCGTAAGTTTCCTTCTCTTTCTCAGCAATCCCCATGAACAAGAGATTATCTTGCATTCCTCTACATTGCAAGTCTAGTTGGCTGTTTTTGAGATTAACGTTCATTAGTCAAGGTAGTTGTAACCAAATTTAAAACGGACCTCTTCCTTCAGCAATTTATTTTGTTCTTCAATAAGAGTGTTGTTCTCAATGGATGCTACAAATCCGCAACATCGGTTTTCAATTCTGTTAGAATATCCAGTTTCTTTAGCTGAATGGAGATTGTTTACAACATTTCCCGGTCATCTGAGGTAAAAGTGGAAGGCATATTGTCCTCTGAATCAGTTGAGCCCACTTCTGCCCTGCTTCTTTTGTTATCAGGTTTGGTAGACATAGGCCTTAGGTTTACGGCAGAAATGTTCTTGTGTCGATTAAAACGTCTGGTTTGTAGTAAGCGGTGGTAACAGTGGGGCTACAACTTAAAACAAAGGCCCATATGATGCAGGCACAGATGAGAGAGAGCCTACCAGTATTCCATTGTCAGTCAGATTCTCGGAACAAACACATTTCAAGCTTTTTATCTTACCACAAACTTATTTTCTTGTTTTTCAAGCATTTGGAGCCCAAGTCTTTTAAAGTTACAGAGTTTGGGTTGATTCGGAGTTAGAGCTACCTCAGCTCATGCATATCAGAGTAGCCAACTTGGTTCCCTTGTTGCAGCCCTGGTGGTGCACCTGTCGTTTCTCTTTTGACAACAAGTAGACTCACAAATTTTGAGCTGGAATTACCACATTAAAATGAAGGGCTTTTATTTTAAACAGACACTAAAGATTGGGAGCCTTTCAGAAACTTCTTACTAAGCAAGGATTACAATAATTTGCCGGTAAATAGTGCTACACCGGTCAGCCTGTTATCCAAACCTCTGGCTTAATACGGACCATGAGCGAACTAACCATAGGGGTATTTGTTCTGGCACTAAATTCATATTTCTCGCATTTTGCACTTACACAGCAGCATTCAGGAGCGAGGCTTTATTCAGCCTACACCGACATCGCCTCATTTATATTTAATAATACAAATAGGAGAGTTCACTCAGTGATCTTCATTTGAAAAAATAGAATATAAAACCCAAGCTTGACTTTACAAGCCTTACATTTAATTATCTTTAATATTGTCTATGGAGTATTATGTTTGTCTTTGGTGCAAGGGAACATCGGTTGGAGATGGTTATGATATACGGTTTCAGTCGTTGTTTGGTTCATGTTGGGTTCTGTTCTTTGTTTTGGGGGATGACTCAAGACCAAATAGATAACCGTTATTAACTGACGGCAGGACGACGATGTAGACTGATGCAGTAGGTTATGGCCTCGGGGAAGGAAATCATTCCTAGGCAGATCCTGATGTGTGCTGACGGATATACAAATAAAAGTCTCTCTCCGGTGGAGTGTGCGGCGTATGGGACACAGGTTCAACACGAAAAGAGCACTTTGTCTCAGAGTCATCGCTATGTTTCACGGTATAGCAAGCCACACTCTACAGCAGGGGTCGGCAACTGGCTGCCCGCGGGCCATATAGCTGGCCCACCAGACATAATATCTGGCCCGCCAGATTATTCTGATGTTATATGATTTTTTTTTTTGGATTTTTTTTTTTTTTGGAATATTGAATACTGTATCTGTTAGCTTAAATGTAAAGGACCGGATCCAGTGAACTTTTTTTTTTTTCACAACCGTTTTTGAACTTAATTGTATCAAATCCTGCTACTACTCCTGGAAGGTTAGAGACACATTCATCACGGTCACGCGTAAGCTGCAAGGGGCTGAGCGGGAGTTATTAGAAACTATGCAATAGTAAATGAAAGGGAACCCCACTTTATAGGCCTACATACAACAACCATGGCGACCCAGAATTATGTATTTTTGTGTGATACTGCACGTAAGAGCAGGAGCTGTTGACAAAAGTCAACAAAAGATTTAAGACGCCAAGCTCTGAGACTCTGATGAGGCTACTTCACCTACAGCTCTTCTAACGGTGAGTATGCTAGGAACGCAGGTTTGTGTGTGCGCAGTCAGTCAGCACCCGCCTTGGTGTGTGTATATGTGCGTGTGCGTGCCCGCAGTTAATCAGCACCCGCCATGTGTGTGCGCGCGCGCGTGCGTGCGTGCGTGTGTGTGTGTGTGCAGTCAGTCAGCACCCGCCGTGGTGTGTATGTGTGTTGTGTTGTGTTGCATTGTGTGAAGTGTTTTAAGAGTTGTTGGCTGCTTTTTTAGGTGTGCACTACTGCCCTCTCTCCAGCATAAGGACTTTCTACACTGCCAAGCCGGTTCAGTCGAGGCTTGGCACGCCCGGCGATTTCAGTCTTATCTCAAGTTTCCTGTGTATAACCGAGGGGGTAAAATCCCCCGTTCGTCATGATGCAAGCTTTCGTGGTTCACTGGAGAAGGCGGGGCTGCGCACGGAGTCTAGACTCTTTAGAATAATTTGCATATTCCCGAATGTTTTAATTTTTTTATGATGGAGACACCGGCATGCAAGAATGAGTTCACGTCTGAGTGTAGGCTACAAAGGTGATTAACTATTGACAAGTGCAAAAACGCCTTTATTTTGCTGACCACTTTTGGGTTAGGGACGGGTTAGGGTTTTTTATCCCGACAAAAGCCTCGTAAAGACAGTTCCTCTGCGTCTCTCTCGTAGATCGCACCATCTTTCAACGTCTTTGTTTAATATGACTGCATCACCTTCTCTCACATGATCAGCAGCTCACGGTTTTCACTTTGTCTCCAGTTA
>OOFH01105268.1:0-10195 GCA_900323355.1 Merlangius merlangus
TTTACATCTCGTTCTGTGTAGCACGAAAAAGTCAGAGAAACGCTCCCATTTAGAATGCAGGAGGCGTGATTGACGGCGTGATCAACGGGCCTAGTTAAATGACTCTGTACACAATTGGCTGCCTTCTGTCGCTTCCCTGTCGTCATTGTGTTAACCCAGCCAATAGTGCGCCAGGGGGAAAAGCCTGCTTGGTGATTGGCTTCCGTAAAAACGCATCGGAAGCAGAAAGAAATGTATTGCTCTTCTCCAGAAGGAGATTTTTTTTTAACAAAGTCGGCGCAGCACACGGCATACATGCACGCCAAGCGGCCAGCAGCTCAAAAACGCACCGTCTGGGCAAATTGATTAATGTGAATTAAGTCATTCACAGCAATCAATTCACATAGACAGTTATTCGCAATCATCCGTTCACTGTACATTCATTCCCACAAAACCTGCCATGGCAGGAATCGAACACGTCTCCAGAACACAGGAGACAGGTAACAGCTCTATCACCTGCGCCACAGAGGCACCAGAAAGGACTTGGTGAGAGGTTATAATTGACTTTACAATTCACGTGACCGGTTCAAAATATCCAATATGTTTGAAGAGAGTGTTGTTGGTGGGACTTGAACTCAGGTCTGCAGTGCTTGGGAATGTCACGACACTCCACTTGACCACAGACATGCTAGTCATAACGTGGTCGAAGTTATATTTGACACTTCAATTCACATGCCATTGGTTCCTACATGACGTCAACCGTAAGTATAACTTCGGAGCATCTCTCTCTGTGGTTCCCGGTGGTGCACCGGAGATGGTCGATGCACACAGTCTGAAACCCTGATCTGGAGACATGGGTTCAAGTACTGGCAACCCCACTTTCTTTGAAACCTCTGGGAGAGAAGAAGGGAGAAATTTTTTTCAATTTTAGCCTTTTAAAACCTTTGACCAATAAGAGCTGCCTCGATAGGGCAGCTGTTTCCTATCTGTTCTCGGGACATGTTGGTTTTCGTCGGTGGGAACATCTGTCTAGTATTACCTATTTTTAGGCCATTATTAAACATCCGCAATCAGATCAGATGTCAGATCAGATGCAGGACTTTTGAAGTTTTGGACCATACGGTGGTGGATTCAGATGGCTGTTTTCCACTTCTCTCTGAACATTATCCAACAACGTGTTCCCGTTTACAGATGATGCCTGAAGTACGAGTGGCACTTTTCGGAAAGAACCCAAACCGCAAGTTCTTGGATTGAGCTGCTTTCAAAAGTCTCCATTTTGTTTTATATTTTGTGGTGTAAAATATCCCATTCCTGTGTCGACTTATATTCCATTCAAATTCCAAATCAAGAGGAGGCCCATTTTTGTTGTGTTACGTATTGCTGTAATGTTTCTGTGCAACTACAAGTACGGGTCGGAAGCGGTAATGTAAGACCTGAGGTTTGAGCAGCGAAGAATAAGACGTGTATTGTGCTGACACTGCTTAGTAAAGGGACATTGTGATTGGTTGGATGTTTAACATTTCAGGCGCCGATTAGATCCTCGGAATTACATATTATTTTGCTTGCTTACAATTGGTCCATTATCCATTGGCCGCTCATTACAAATTGCAAACAGCATTGTTTTACTTTATGTCTGCTCAGACCAATCACAGAGTGAATGAAGTGCTAGAAAAAATATGACTATTTTGTGAAGTTAATTTATTAATGTTACATTTATCGTACATTACATAGTGTATCGGATGTGTGGCTGTGGTTGCAGTGTGTGTATATCAGGACTCCAGAGGTGTTATTAAATTATAAGTGTTTACGGTTGTTTGTTCTTGATTGTCTGTTATTGAAAATATGCAACAAAGTAAAAAATTATGATCAACTCCTACTCTTTTCCTTTTTTATAACGGAAAGCCCTCTTATTGACTCAATGGGCGCTTGTTCCAAAGTGAACGAGAAGTACTCCTCTGTTTGGTAAAAGTGGCCATTCATGCTTCCTTTATTAGTACACCACATGGTCTCTCGTCAGGAAGAAAATGCCGTGATTATCCAATGCCTTGGGACAGCTCAGTCGCTCGAGTGGCCGGGCGCTATAGCCTGCTGTGGACGGTTCATGAGCGCTAGCAAGCTGAAACGAGACGCTACCAACCCATAATGTAAGGATAAACCACTTATTTCTATGTTTTTAGAGCGCTTGGTAAGTATATGAGGAGTTGTTGCTTAAAATATCTGATCCTATAGAGACATCTGGTCTCTAGGTATTGGTGCTTGGGTTGTTTCAAATGTAGCTTGTTTAAAACTAGTATCTCTGTGTGAATATATATATATTAAGAGCGTCAAGGATACACATTATATTAAAGTGCTACCTTTACACTTCACTCTTTTTAATCATCAGAAACGATTAAGGGGTATGTTGCCTTTTTATCAATATTCTTAATACATAGGCTACAACATGACAACCACACCATAACAACCAACTGTTGTTGTATATTTTAGAACAATATCTTTATATCAATATAAGATTGACATAATTATATCTTGTTTTTTTATATCTGTCTCCAAGTCAAATTTTTTTTTTTTAACCGCCCTTATCAAATCATTTCCCAGCCTGATCTCTCAATGTTTAATGAGCCTGGTTATTAGTGCACAAAATACTGGTAGCACTGTTAAAACTTGTTGTTTTGCAGAGTTAGGCCTCGAGAAGAATAACCCGCCTAACATAAGCATCAAGGATTCAATTCAATTAAAATCGCTGTTATATTGTTTTTCTCCCATAGCGCACAATAAAAAACATGCTCCATTTAAACCGAGTGTTAAAGGAGCCGACCGGCGCCCTCTAGTGGCACATACGGTCATGGTCATTTAAGGACATGGCGCTCTCAGGGAGAAGAGTGGGAGGCCTCACCTACTGGGGGGTCCTCGTTCTCCTCGGCTGGGGGGCAGTGTGCCATGCCGCCCCCGACCCCACTCAGAGGGACTCCCTCATGCGTCTGGAGACCTCCCGGCAGATCGGCGGCACGGTGACCCTGACGGCCGCGGAGACGAAGATGGACGCCCGACTCCGTTGGATGAAACGGCGGGAGATGTCGCGGCCGGCATTCCCCCCGGCCATGCACTTCTTCAAGGCCAAGCCGCTCATCGAGAAGAGTCCCATCTTCGCCCTGCTTCAGAAGATGCCCAAAGGTGATCTCAGTTTTTATTAAAAGGTGACATATTATACCACCAGGTGTGAGTATTCACACCTGAGTATTATATCACCACCTGGTGATAGGGTTAGGGCTATCACCAGGTGGTTTTATCTCACCACCTGGTGATATAATATGTCACCTTTAAGCATTTTTTGCAACAAAACAATGATACGGAATACCAATACAAATACAACTGTTGGCACGGCAGCATTCTTTAGTTCTTATCACAAATGTTACATGAGGTCATGATGTCACAGAGGTCATATGCAACCCAAAGCCATCAGGATTATAAGATACCATCATCAAGTTTCCCTCCTGTGTTATTACTGCTTCCTCCCCTAATGTGTTTCAGCTGTTACTCGTTAGTGTGTTTCCTGTGTGTTCCCCGGGAACCCCGGGAAACACCGGTGACACACAGGACACAACTCACCACAAACTATTCGGTGTCCCGGAGAAAGGCACCTCACCCTAACTGCTTCCGACGAGCTGGCTGTCGCCTTGCAGGGCTGACGCCGTCGTCGGTGTGTGAATGGGTGATTGTGAGGCAATATTGTAACGCGCTTTGGGTGGCCACTGGTTACAAGAAAGCACTACATAATTTCAGTCTATTTACCATTGTTGCTTGCACCTGGGCTCTGTGTAGGAGGGGCGCTCCACATCCACAGCTCCACCCTGGTGTCCGTGGATTGGCTGGTGAGGAACGTCACCTACAGACCCCACTGCTACATCTGCTTCACCAGCGACCGATCTGTGCGTTTTGTGTTTTCCGCCGGCTACCCCTGGCTCACCTGGGACTGCTCCTACTGGTATCTGCTAGAGACCCTGCGGGCCAAGATGGGAGACCCTGCACCCTTTGACAACAGGTTGATACCAAAGCTCTTAGCTGTCGTCCTGCTTGGCCGGCATTGATGTAGAAATGAGCCGGTAATGTTGTTAATCTGAATCGTCTCATGGATAGGCAGTAAAATATAATAGATAATTTCCCTCACTAATAGCCGGCCAATGGCTATGGCATTCATAAGAGTACACTTAATTACAGCTATAAATCTTAACTACAGCATCTTTAAGAAGTCACATGAAAAACCTTAAGTAGTCAAATTGAGTTTGTTGGATTTCGTCCAGTCTGATCCAGAACCTCACCATGTTCACTGAAGAACCAGACCTGGCGTACCCCAGCCAGGACGTCGCCTGGGAGAAGTTTGAGAAGAAGTTTGTGGTGGCGTCGGGTCTGATCACCCACGCGCCTGTACTGAGGGACTACCTTTACCAGGGGCTGGAGGAGCTCCGCAAGGACAACATCATGTACCTGGAGCTCCGGAGCGGGCTGGCCAGGGTATGAGAACGACAACTCCACACCACTTGTAGATCGGTTTGCTTTGTTTCCCTCTATAGGTGAGACACTGCCATTACATGCGTATTAAACTGAACTGCCTGAAAAGGGTTCCCTGCTGATGAAGCGCTGATGCAAGGCAGGAAGACTTTCAGTTCAGTCACTTTCCGTTCATTGAAAGGGAACTGAAGGAGCCTTTACAGTAAATGCTTGAAAGAGAAAAAGTGGTGGTCAGGGATTTGTTGTTCCTTAAAAAACCCAAAAAAACCAACACTTAATCACACTTAAAAAAAATAATCTGCGGCTGTTGTGCAACCTTTTGTTAAATTTGTCAATCAATATATTGAATCCAATCTAATCAAGTTTTGATCAATCAGCTTTCTACCGACTGCATGTTTTACCCGGGACACTTAGAATAGCGAGGACAATTAAGCTGCAATTAAAGCAGAATAACAACTATCTATACTACCCTCCCCAATGCACACTGGTACATATTTTGTCAATTGTTTTTTGTGTTAAAGCCGCCTGATGTTGTCTTTCTCTGGTGTAGACGTACGAGCTGGATGGAAGCCGTCACGATAAGCTCTGGTACCTGAAGACGTTTCAGGAAGTGACGCAACAGTTTGTGGAAGATCACCCAGACTTCCTGGGAACTCGCATTATCATCACGGTCCACAGGTAGGCTACGAGATATACCCAGTGGGTTAGAATTGCTTCATTCATTCGGCTAAAGAATTGCTTCATTTAAAATAAATTAAAATTGAATGCTCTAAAGAGAATAATAGCATCAAGCCTTAAGTCAAAGATACAGTTCACTGTAGTGTACTTCCTTTTAATCTACACACTTAACAAAATAATCAAGTGTACATATTGTACTCCATGTATTTTGTTTAATGTTCCTGTGAAAAAGAGTTCCCTCAACGCACATGGTTGTTGTTAAAAAGCATATTTTTACTTAAAAAAACAATAGCACAACAGTCAATATACTTGCACAACTCGATCCTCCCCCCGGTCAAGAACTCTGGCCCTCTTAAGGAGCACCAGAATGGGTGTGGCTCAATTAATCACATGAGCCACAGCTGCAGACTATTACGGCCAGACAGGAACATGGGCATCTTTTAAAACATGGTTTAACACAGTGAAGATGCCATTCACATCTTCACAGTTCCTCAGACTGTATTCTGGAGATACTCAGGCTAATTATATATCACAGAAGACTGGCCAAAGATAAAACTAATAGATGAAAATTACAGCAACATTAGTCTTATTCAGTAAATCATGTCATCACACATGGCCTCGGTATGATGATCTTTAATTTATCTCCACCAGGCCTCTGGGTGTATCTCTGTTGTGGTCTCACACATGGGCCCAGTATGATGATGTTTGTTTTTTACCAGGTCTTTGAGTGTGTCTCGGGTAAAGGCTGCGGTGATGGAAGCCATCCAGATGCAGAGCGATTTCCCGGACGTGGTCGCAGGGTTTGACTTGGTAAGGTCCCCACGTCCCTCCACTCGTCCCATACCTTCACTAGTTTACCCCAGACTAGTCAACTAAGGGCAGGCATACACTACACAATTTTGCGTTGAATTTCCTCCGATTTGGTCTTATAGTGCGGGCCGATCAACAAGCCTGGTTAATTGCATTCGTCCTGATCCAGTTTGCTACATCACGATTGTGTTTTGATATTGTGGTTGGAGATCTTGTGTGAGCGTTACACAGAGTCCAATCATACCACTATCCAATAATAATGAATTATCAGAACAGGGGCTAGCATGAATCGAAATAAAACAAGATGGCCCTCGACAAGCAGACTAATGTACATTGTACATTGTATATATCTCAGATTGTATTTCAGACTTATTTCAGATTTTATTTTATTTATTTCATATTATTTCAGATTGTTTATTTGACTGTATATTATTTATTTGTATTTTATTGGCTACTTTAGATTTTATTTTATTTTTATTTGAATCTTTACTTTATCTTATTTCTATTTTCATTCATCTTTATCGCTTGTTTCCATTTCCACTTTGCACAGAGCATTGGAACGAAAAGAATTTCCCCCCGGGGATCAATAAAGTATTCTGAATCTGAATCTGAATTACCGGGTGTGGTTTGAAGGTCGGCCGGGAGGACAGCGGGAGGAACCTGTGGTACTTCAGGGACGCTCTGTTACTGCCGGCCAACCTGGGACTGGTTCTGCCGTACTTCTTCCATGCAGGGGAGACAGGTTAGTGCTTTGTGCTCTCTCCAAGTCCATGTTTAGTTGTTAAAGCGGACATATCATACCACCAGGTGTGAGTGTGATCAGCCGTTACAAGCCGTTTGGAAAATCCGCCTCTTCAAGCGGCAGATTTTCAAAAAGGCTTGTTAACGACTGATCACACTCACACCTCGGGGCATAATATGTCCTCTTTAAGATCAAATAAGACATCCCTCTCTGCAGCAGACAGTTCGGGAACAGTAATAGGAAATCAAAAGATGCATAAGCAAACAACAAAACCTTTTGGTGGGGCATGTGCCCCCCAAGGCCCCCCCTGTGGTCAAGCCCCCTGACGTCGAACACCATGAGTGCACTCAGAGTGGATTCTTACCGTACAGTCGTACATCTGCATGCACATGTAGATGAGGAAGGCACCGATGTGGACGAGAACATCCTGGACGCCCTGCTGCTGAACACCACCCGCATCGGCCACGGCTACGCCCTGCCCCACCACCCCCTCGCCAAGGAGCTGGCCAGGACGGGAAACGTGGCGGTGGAGCTGTGTCCGATCTCCAACCAGGTCGGCTCAAACCACCACCACCACATTCAGTGACAGTCCCGTGCAAAAGGCTTAGCTATGGTTCCACGTCGAAGCAACGCAAGGGGCTTTACGGACCCCTTACGGACCCCTTACGTCCTTGCGGAAGCTACTCGCGTCCGCCGCAAGGGCCGGACGCGCGCCTCCCAAAAATGTTAACCTTCCGTCGAGGCGACGCAGCAGCGAGGGCTGTGATTGGTCCGCTCACTGAAACCCGACGCAGAACCCAAACAGGTTCACGTCTGCGTGGAAGCGTCTGCGTCGACTGTAGGTCACGCATAAGACACCGCCAGGTGGATGAGCTGTAGTGTGTTCCCTCAGCCTGTTCAGGCAAGTGTTCAACATCTAAACCATGGTTTCTCAACGGGGGGGCGTTGGCACAAGCTAGGGGGGCGCTGGGAACGTGATTTTTTTTTTCCCATTTAAAAAAAAAAAAATATATATATATTTTTTTTTAAATAGCCTACTTTCATTGATTGGTTTCTAACCCCTCTACCGTCTCAGCTACTTTTCACTGTCTATGCTCAGTGTAACAGAGGTCATACAGTGAGGTTCGGTCCTGCACACGCCCGGACTCCCGTTACATCAGCTATCGTCATGATCTCTATAGTAACGCTGATAAACATAACCTAAGTTCACGGGTTAACAGTTCAATAACCATCACAACACAATCAAACATGGCCGATAGCAAATCTCTCTCTATATTTTTTTCACCAAAACCGACTCAGAGGGCATTCATTGCTAGTGCCAGAGGATCAAGGTAAGGTCAGGGGGGCGTTAGCTCAAAAAAGGTTGAGAACCACTGATCTAAACACTGGTGTAGCCGGGCTTTAAAGCCTGCACTGTACCAGCATAGAGTTCAACCTTCAGTAAAACCATAATAATCAACCTCTTAATCAAACCAATATAGTGAAGACTATCTTTGCTGTCACTACAACCGACCGGGCATTACAGCAACCTCTGATGGAGTGGGTGTGAGTCGGGTTCTATGCTGTTTTGACTCATTGAATACATCAATTCAGTGCTTTGCAAAAGTTTTCAACCTCCCTGCTTAAATGAATGTCATTTAATCCAAGGAGTGCTTTGTTCCGGGGGTGGGTTCTTAGGTGCTGAAGCTGGTGTCGGACTTGCGGAACCACCCAGCGGCGGTGCTGATGTCTGAGGGCCAGCCCCTGGTGATCAGCTCCGACGATCCCTCGCTCTTCGGCAACGCCGGCCTCTCCTACGACTTCTACCAAGCCTTCGTGGGGATCGGAGGCTTGAGGGCCACCCTGGGGACTCTCAAGGAGCTGGCCGCCAATTCTATCAAGTGGGACATTTTGGCAACACCGTGCATTTCAGTGACTGTTGTGCATGTCATAAGCAGTGTTGCGTTGACTTGATATGAGGTTACATTATGGTACAGTCCGTTGCCCCAGTGTGGGACTCGCGTTGTGTAGTTAAATGCTGTTTCACAACGTTAATCCATATTAAGTACATGATGTTATGTGTTCTTACAATGCTCATTACACAGCCCCTTCAATTTGTGATGAAATGATAACGGGACAGTAATGAAAAGTGAAGCAGGTAAGCGGTGCTTGATATAACCTTCAGCTGTGCCCCCCCCCCTGCAGATACAGCTCCCTGCCCCCCCACCTGAAGGAGGCTGGTCTGCTGCAGTGGAGGGAGAAGTGGGACACGTTCATCTCTTCAATTGAAAATCAAAGTCGGACCACAAAGGGATTTGTTTAACCTGACTACTGTTTGTAACTCAAATATGAGGAAATTAAAGCACACCGTACAAGCTCATCACTTTCAAATGAATGGAAAATCACAGATATGAAGGCACATACCTTAAGTTCAAATGATCATGTGATCAAACTGTCTGGTGTGGCACAGCATTTTGAATTGTTATTTGCCAATGGTATTACAATAAACCGTCAATATTAAGTTAAATGAAGCCTACTAAATGTTGAGATTAGCTTCCTAAGAACATAATCATCATCTTTGTTTATTCTGCTTGTTGGTTCTCCAAATTAAAAACACTTTGGGGAAACAACTAGGTAAGAGTGGCGGCTGTTCATTCATTTGAACACGGTTCCTATGTTCAGCATAAGACAAAATGAGGAGTCCAGAGTCACATGTTTTATGACACAACTTGGCGTTTATACTTTATAAACAACAGGGGGTTAGTCAAGACCTTAATCAAAATCAATGTGGTGGATCAAAAGAAGGCCCCGGATTACACAAACGTTGTTCGTGGATTTAAATTATGTTTTCATGCAAAGACAAACATTTTCGTGAAGAAAGTTTGATAATGTTAGGTTTTAACCAAAGGGCAGGATAAAAGCATCAAAAGAGGTGAAAACCATTGGGCCATGTCATGTGGAGAGTTTCCGTTATGCCGATGGGGAGATTGCATAGACAGTAAAAAGAACATTTTAGAGAAACATCAGTCTGGTTTTAGGAAATACCACAGTACCGAGACAGCACTTTTAAAGATTTTAAACGACATCAGGTGGAATTTAGATAATAAAAAGCTCACAGTGCTGGTTCTACTGGATCTAAGCCCAGCTTTTGATACAGTAGACCATCACATTTTATTAAATATTATATATATTTTTAGATGATTCAGCCTTAATGTTTATAAGCCCCTCTCTCTCTCTCTCTCTCTCTCTCTCTCTCTCTCTCTCTCTCTCTCTCTCTCTCTCTCTCTCTCTCTCTCGGATTGTAGTGAAAACAGTAAAGGGTAAAAGTGTGATTTCATGGGGTCCTTTAAAGGAGATTTCAAAATATCGAGATATATATCGTATATCGTGAAATGGAGAAAATGTACCAGTATATTCATTTTTTCCCATATCGGACAGCTTCCCATATAGGTCAGCTGTGATGCCATGATCAATGAGTGCTTTTATGGGGGGACATAAATA
>OOFH01105269.1:0-10970 GCA_900323355.1 Merlangius merlangus
GAGGTAATCCAGTGTTCACGAAAACGTACACTGTCAACGTATGCTTTTGGCGACTGGGTTGGCTCTCAGATATACGTGTTTCTAACAAGATGATATCATTAAAAGTTTTATAAAGTAAAGGTTTATTAACACAACCGCAGAAAACACGTGAGCTGCTAGTTTAGCGAAAGCAGCGTCCCTAGCAACCTGACGTTGAAACATGCGAGCGAGTGGATTAAATCGTCCTAATAACCATAAACTAAAGATCAGACACAATCACTGGCTGAAGATTATGCAAGGAAAAAGTGTATTTCTCGCTAGAAATGTCATTAGAAACACGATTAATGGTGTATCTGTCCTAAAATATTGCATTTCCCATTCAGATAACAAGGTAAAACATGAATGTCTATCTGACGGACCCCCGCGTCGTGGAATACGAGTATTCCCCCTGGCCGTGGTATAAACAATGTTATTCACGAGTTATAATCAACCCCTACACAGCCATTTATTGATAACCCATTAAATACGGTATGATTTCTAGATGTCATGGCAACGTCCGCTCGTCCACAATTTCAATATAACAATACAACAATCAATGTTCTGTACGGAGATTAGGGAGAACGCTGCCGGACAGAACCTTAGTTTGGAAGTCGTGCTTAGTGACACGACAAATACTTCCAATTGAGATACATGAGTTCTAAATTTTTGAAAATACTTCTCCCTGATCACGAACAATAGATTAAATAACGTGACAGTGTCACAAATTTTCGTGAGACCGGGTTGTGACGTCGGTATGGGTATAAAGTGATGCGTGGTATGTGTACGCATCCGCCCTCCACAGTAGTTAATGCTGGGTTTTGCGTATCATATGCACGCGAAATGGTCATTTGGCGTATGTACTGCACGCATTTTGAAAGTGTCAAACCGTGCGATCTGTACGCGTTTTGGTGGGACTGGGTTGCCTGACTATAGCCTGGCTCCGCCCGCCTACGTACTTCCGCTCAATTTCAATTTCTCTTCATTACTAATCGGCTGAGAACGATAGACCTCTGAAGAATAAGTCCCGCCACCGAGGCTCCGGTTCCCTCGGCCAAATGTCAATGGGAAATAACATGTTTTTATTTAATGATCGTACATAACAAACACTATAGGTGGCAAAGAAGTAAAAGCTGCGTCGCGTTTTGAAATACTTTTTCCATCTAGTTTCGACAGGGTTTTTGGATTGTCGGTGCCGTTTAAGTATAATTTCTCACTACTATAACGGCACCGACAATCCAAAAACCTAGTCGAAACTAGATGGAAAAACTGTGAGGCTCGGAGGCGGGACTTATTCTTCAGAGGTCAATGACGTTGAGGTTGTGCGCTAGTTTGAGTTGTAGTCAAACGTTAGCGATTGGTTATGACAGCTCCAGAGTGGCACTGGGTAGATCCCAGAGTTCAGAATAGTTATGAACTTCAACAGAATCTCGCCTTCAATTGAGTTAATGATGTGTTCCAGATTCCTCGGATGCCAGCCTTCCGAGTCAGAAGTCTCCCAGCTTTCTTGCGGCATTTCTCTGAGGCACGTCCCCTTTTTGTCTTCACCTCTCGGAATTCTGAGAGTAGACCGAGAGCAGCGATGACGCTCTCAACAAAAATGGTTGCGCACATGAAGAGATTTTTTTTCTTTGTAATTGTACCACGCAGGTCATTTTAATGTCGATTTTAAATGCTCTTACACCAATTGCTACTTCATTCCGGTCACCAATTTATGCATTGTCTTGCTGTATGCAATAGCCTACAATGTAAAGTTGTGTTGTTTGTTTTCGAGCGGGTTTGCTAAAGAGGTTAATTTAGCTAACAATAAACGACGACTAGCCAACTTCATGACAATCACATAGTCGAACGGGAACGCTAGTGCTCCGAGACAGACGTCACAGAGAATGACGTCACAATTGCAACTCGGAAGGCTGGTGTCCGAGGCAACTGGATCACACCATAACGTTTGTCAATGGAGAAAGGCCCGATTCTGTGCAAATGAAATGAAGTACGAAAGTCTGGTAGGACCAGGCTAGCCTGACTAACCATGACCACAGTATGCATTACAGCAGTTTAGTGCAGCTCCCATAGCCTTTCGGACTCCCACAAATTCTAAATGTAGGCTACAATTATACCAGAGGATACGACTTTACCATGTGACATAATCAAGGTGGCAATGATAGGCCTAACCTGTTTCTCAAATGAAAAATGTTTTTCTAAGATGAATGTTAACAATAGGATAGATTATTTTATTTGGCACCGGTTCCTGTCTCCGCGGCCTTCTCATTGTTTATAAAGGCATCCCGCGGCGGCACACGCACCTCCATCCCTATTGGTCAAACTAGATAGCCTTATTGGACTCTGAATGATCAGCATCAGCTCAAAGCCTCATAAAAATAAATATACACATGCGACGGAAGACGCCTCGTGGTGCTGTGCCACAATGAAAACAGGGGATGGGTACCTGCGCGGGGCTGGGGCCGTTGGCCCTGATCCGGGTGGTGAGCTGGTCGTGGCTGATCTGGCTGTGATTCAGCCGGCTGTAGACCAGGCGCATCGGCACCGTGTCCTCCTTCCCCGCGAACCGGCTGGTGTCTCGGAGGCTCTTCGCGCTCGACAAGGCGTTTCCTTCACGACGAGGGAGATACCATTCAGTTTGAACACCTGAATCAATGCGATTCCACCTCGGGAGTCTTGTTATTGTTAAAATGTCGTCCCAAACGAGGATAATCATTTCGGGTTGTTTATGTATTTTATTCGTAAAACTAACCGTAAACATAACATAAAAAATGAACTGCATGCACATATTAAATATTTGAACGGCGTCGACTATTAATAACAAGGCACATTGATATTCTTCACGCTCGCCTTCATCCATCTCAGCAGTACGGCCTGTTTTTCTACGTCCTATAATAAAGCATCTTGAATCACTCATTCGCCTACCATTCCGGGAGTCCCCATTTCTGGTGTGAATGACATCCATCAATCCATAGATGAACAAAAGAGAAATCAACCATGTCGAGTACATCATCATCCCCTTTCCCCTCTTGTTGAGCCGACGAGAAGCAAAAACGAAAACCTAAATTGCGCTCCAAATAAAGCTTTGCAGTTTCCTGCCTGTGCTACGAACGCTCTGCGCCGGGGAGGCTGGGACGCGGATGCACGCTGGAGCGTCTGGTTAGCGCAGTCTCTCCGGCGCGGGGGGCCATCGGGCTCCTCTGATTCTCCCGGAGAAAAGGCGAGCGCGTTTGAGGATGGCTGAGCACCCACGGAACACACAGCGTAGAGAGAGGCGAGGAGAGGGAGACCGAGAGAGTGAGAGTGAGAGAGAGAGAGCGAGAGAGACAGTGAGGAGGGAGGGATTTGGGGGGTGGGGGATCTCCAAAGACGTGAATATCCACAAGCCCTCTGCAGGACGTCAGACTATAACCGGGATGTCGCAAACCATTGCCTATGTTGAGCTCGAACCCGCATATACAATGAGGAGCTGCGGTACATTTCTCAGTCACTGCTACCCGGGGAAGAGTAGGCCTACAAAGTAGCCGAGGATTAAGGAGAAATACATTTTTAAAAAAAAAGTATCAACCTCCTAATGAGAAAGAGTTTTTGGCATGGCATGGTTTCCCAATTGGTTATGAACAGCCAAATTATGTAAGTGAAACAGGTAGTTATAGCAATGTGGTCCTGATTAAGCCTTCGCAGAATGAATAACAGGTAATTTAAATCCCAGACAAACAGGACATATAGATTGTGAATATCAAAAGTATTCATATTCCTAAAATTGATCGGTTTCGTATTCAATAGTTGATTTTTATACATTAAACAGCTCAAGACAAGAACATTTATAAGTTGAATGAAGAACTGCACCTGGGTTCAGCCTTATAAATTTGAATTGCCTTCAGTATGCTTGAATCTTTCCCTTAAGACAGTCAACTATGTCATTTCTATGCAATGGCAGTGAGTCACAGTTGACAGATTTGAGATTGGCCACACCAACCCTTGTATCACAGTTGACATACAGTACTTCCAGATAAAGCAATTGTATTTTTTAACTGCGTTTCAAACGCTATGGTGTAAAGACTTCCTTTCCTCCATCATCAAACCCTAGAAAGTCAAGGTCCACGGGGTCGCTGGCCTGAAACAGCTGGCCGAATAAGGCCTCATCTGGTACGTCACACGCTGAGCTGGCCTGGTAACGCCACCCCAACCCCATGTCCACTCTCCGCCTTTTCCGTTTTTGAACTTTGACCTTCCTCTGTATTGTTCTTACTGTAGAGGGTCTTTGTTCGGGCAGGTCAATCTCCTGACTCTCTGGGATACAAGTCTCTTGCTCATGCTCCTGAGAGAGCGGTTCTTCCTCAGGACGCTCTGATGGAGAACCGAGGATGCTCTCACACACCGTTTTCTGGAGAGAATGCGAATGAGGGAATGTCCTTGAGGAATATCCACTTTGAGAGAATTCTTTATGATACTGTGGCAATGCCCTGGCCCTGGTCCGAATGAGCCGGGAGAGTCTGTCAGAGTCCACAGCAGGAGAGCTGCCTCTAGGGGGAGCCAGTTCTACCTGAGGGGTAGGAGTTGGGAGCGACTGAGCAGCAGTCTGGCCACTAACAGAGTCTGCCCTACAAGTTTGAGATGTGTGACGGGGTAAAGGTTGGGCCGAACTCCCAGCAAGGTTCCTCAAGGTGCTCTCTTCACCGCTTAATGCCTTTACAGAACCAGGAATGGGTTCCATAGCCGGTCTATGAGAGGCTTCTCTGCCACCACCAGCTGTTGAAGGGTTGTAGGGCTTCCATCTTCTCTCTGTTGCGGAAGCATCTGGGGGCTTGTGTAGCTCTGTCCAATGTGGTCCTTGGACAACCATGGTGGAGGATACGCTGCACTTTGGTCTGAAGACAGAACAGAACAAACCAAAGATGAGCAGGACTCAGTTGGATACATGCAGGTCTGTCAGAGCGGACCCAGCAGTATATTTTGTGGAGAAAATGTCATGGATTTGAGTTACCTCTTGTTTTTAGGTTTGAAGAGAGCCAAGTCACATTGCATGGTGGAGACTAATCGGTCCAGGACCGAGTACTCATTTCCTTTGGAAAAGGCCCGATGACTCTCACTCTGGACATGCTAAAGACAGGAATCAGAAATCAGTACAGGGAAGTGTATTCAACTATATTGTATACAAAAACGACATAAACAAATACGTGTTATAGATTCAACATTATAAAAAATAAAAAAAACTCTTTCCAATGGCTTCATCTCTGGATGCAAAGGTTTTCCGATTTTTTGATGAGCAGAAAAAATAAAATGTATGCAGACGCAACGGCATGTGAACAAAGCAGCATGGAGTTTAATTCGGACCAGTGAAGAGTGGAGCCCAATGGTTTTCTGACTGTGTCACTACTTTTGGATGGAAGGGACATGAAAGGGACACTATAGAGATATGGAATAAACAAACCACCACTTCAGTAAAGGAGAAGGAGGCAGTGCGATCTCTGATTATTGGAATCAGGACACCACTCTCCCCTGTGCATTAAGGAAAGGAGCTATAATGGCGCACGCTGCCAAACACTGATTAGACCCTACATATAATCAATGTCATAGTTTCTCCTGTAATAGGCTTTGCCTGTATATGCAAAGGCAGAGGAAAGGACTGCACCACTTTTCTGGGTCCTCTACTGGAAAGAGGCATCACCATATGGGGCCTTTGGATAACAAGCAATGAGCCAGTTCCATTGTCATTATAGGCGTGTGTGTATATAATGGATTTTACAGCATGGCTTTGGATTGTTGTAAATGGCATGATGGCCAACATACATGATGAAGCTGAATTTGTGTACGTTTGGCCTCCTGTGACGTGGCGCAGGCCGAGGGGTCCCGCGGCGCTGCACAGAGCCCTTTAAAGGCGGCAGACTTCCTGTTTAACAAGTTACCAAATGCATTGAAGGTGACGGGGCAGCTCTTTCAGTTTGACAACTGCAGCCTATGCAACTGTTAATCAAGTAAGCATACTTTTCATTCATTAGTGACTCATTATTCATTATTGTTTATTTAGTGACTTTTGCATACACTGAAACAAACTGCAAACAAGTTGCAGACAAATTAATTGAGCCAAAACTACAATTCAGATAATAAACAACTTAGTTACAGGGTATCTGCAGGTTTCAGCAAGTCAAATTTAAGACTAAAGACCTTTTTAATACCACCTTGAATGAAATTTAAGACCTAAAACACGGGTGGGGGTTGGTAACAGACACGAGCCAACTTCGGAAACGGACGTCTTCCAGCCAACTGTCCTTGAATTTGCACCTACCCATTGTCGCAGACTAGCTAGCAAGCACGCAGATAATGGTTTATATATGCAGCTAGCAAGAAAGAAGCCTCTCTACATGTCCTTCCTGAAAAGTCACTCGAGAAAAATAAAAAAATGTAGTCCTGCCCTGACAAATTTAAGACCTTGAGTTACAGTATTTAAGACCAGCATATGACATTTGTAAAGAATTTAAGACTTTTTAAGGCCTTAAATTTAGAAACATGAATTTTTAAGACTTTTTAAGGATGCGCGGACACCCTGAGTTAGCAATATTCCAAGGAAAAATATACAGTTTCACATGCATAAACACAGTACATGGACTCAGTGACTGCGTGTAATGACGGCGCTTATGATTACGTGACACTTTTTTTGAGTCGCGTGATCAGCTCCTGCAATCTGCAAATTTTAAGTGGATCCGCTGTTCACTGTTATATGGTCGATAATGAATGGTGCCGGATCAATGGGTGGATCAATAGTTTCAGCTTCAACTTACTGCAGACTTCAAGTGTGTTAGACACAACAAAACAGACACACACACAATGGGACTGCCTGTTCAGTCATAACTGAACTCACCTTGACGAGGTTGTCGTACTGGAGCATGCAGCACTCACAGAAGCCCACCTGCTTCTTGGCTCGATTCTTCTTGGCTCTGCCATGACCCCACTCCTCACTGCATCCAAGAAAACCACACATTAGTACCGTGTACTTATGTGTACTAAATGGATTTCTACATTATAACAACATAAAGGTTGTTGAAAAAAGTTAATAATTGTTCACATGGAAAAATAAATTGACCCCGTCATTGGCATGCCCATTAACTATTTTAGTAGTTAGTGATTAAGGAGACGGGATCGGCATACCTGTGTCCATTTTTATGTTGATCCTTTTTATCACCACAGAATGGAGTGCAAGGAGGAGCAGTCGCCATGTTGATCTCAGGCATTTTAGACAGGGCAGCATAGATTGGCCGATAGTGTCTGCAGAGGGAAAAATAAGCTTTCAAAACATATTTCAGTCTCATCACAATAGCTTATGTTTGACTTGAATTGATTTACTATTTGTTTGTTTGAACCCATTCTCGCACCTGCTTGTGTCCTCAACCTTTATGAAGGGTGTATTGATCCGTTGGGCTGGAAATGGAGTTAAATAATTATAAATGAACAAAGTAATAGACGTTTACCCTAGTAAGAATGTGTGGGACCGCAAACAGAATAATTGCACAGTAGATAGGGAAATGTTCACCTTGGGATTTTGGAAAGCCTGGTCTAGGTTTGGATTCAGGTTTAGTCTACAAAACAAATGAAACATCTAATAAAAAATGATTTCAGAATTCTTTTTAGGACTTCGCTTCAGTGCTTCATTACTTGCTACAATGTTTTTACTGTCAACTACATACCCTTTTTTTGACAGCACTAGTAACAGGTTGGCTGGGAACACTCAGTTTCTTCCTCTTTTCCACATATGTGATAACATCTGAAATCAGATCAAGGAAAATCAGAATATGATCTTCAAAAACTACAAGTCACAACAGTTGTCAGCCTGTATACTAGAATAAGTTTAACATTTTAAGTGCAACTAACCATCAATGTAAAGGACCTTCACGCCCCACTCCAGAGCATCTGATAGGGTCTTATCCATTTGTATCCTCTCCTGTGAACCACAAGTACTTAATCAACCTATTGTGCATAATCATCAGACACCTGATTTTCGCCGCACATACAAGAAACAATGTGTGATTATTTTTAGTTAGCTTTGCAGAAAACTGACAGAACATGGACTACTGTTGAATATAACAGCAATACAAATCATTATAGATTTAACTCCAATACTGCTCTCAAATGTTTAATGCAACATAGTCTGAATTTGTATGTAGACTGAAGGATTGCATTTGCAATAATAAGAACACTTAATCGTAAATTAAATTCTCATTTTCAGTTTTTGTGCTGCAATAACATATCGGCGACATAAATGCATCACATGAAAGCTTACTGCCTGCGGTTCAAAGTAATGTCTAGTGCATCAAGGGACCCACCTGCTCTTTAACCACTCTCTCCACCAGAGATTTCCCACGACTCTTAGCCACCTGCAAAAACAATACAGTTCATTTAAAGCTTCAATCAACAAGCTTAGACTTAATTAGAACAATGTATTGCAATGTATGTGCCACAATTAAAAAACTTTCTTGGTTGACGTAACGATGCAAACTCACAGAATCAACTTGACCCTGAGATCCACATTTGAGACGAGCCTTCTGGCCTCCGGCGGGCTGGTGGCCCGCCTGGCGGGGGAAAGGGGAACTCGGTCCCGAATCGGGGCTGGGGACAGCGAGCTCACGTCTAAGGCGCTCCACATACTTGGCCTCCCTCTTGTTGGACACCAGGTACCTTATTTCCTTACTGAAGAACTTCTCAACCGTCTGAGTAAAATGACAACATGTTATTAAATATGATCTGCAATACATACATTACATTCAGTCAATCACGTAACAGACCTGTCAAGCAATTATTGCAAGGAATGTAACCAGTGATCAGTCTTATTCCCTGATAAATGCTCTTCTGAGCTCACCCAGCATCAGTACAACAACAACAATAAGCATAAATAACAATATCATTTGTTTAGAATAAACAAACTCCTTCCAGAAGGAAACGTTTAAGATTTGAGATGAAGACATATTCTAAGGAAAAAGCTTGTGAATAAACAGTTATTATACTGATTTGACAGCAGTGAGGGTATCTCACCCCTCCAAGCAGTGTGATGTCGTTCTCCAGGGCCTGGGCTCTCCGGTTTGACGGCAGGTCCAGATAAAACACTCTCCCAGACAACGGTTTGGCACAGACATGCTGCTGGCCTGGCATGGCTCAGTGCTACCTGACACAAAGTACATCATACAAACACGAAACGGACAAAATATCAGCGTGAATATGACAATTAATCCATGTGGTTTTAATACAATTAATTACAGATTAATTTGAATGGAAATTAAGACGGAGGAGCCGGACCTTTTAACATGGAGGTGACTGTCATCTGGATGAACATCGCCTCCGTCCTAGCGCGATATGCCAGGTAACAGCTAATGAAACCTCGGCTCGGCGATCAAAATGTTCACATGAATCCGGGAGGTTGTCGGTTCGCGTCCCTCGTGTACTCTCTGTAGAGGTCCCTGTCTCTGTAACGGTCTTTGCCAAGTAAAATTCTGTAAAAAAAACTGTAGGTCTCTGTCAAGAAAACTTCTCTGTAAAGGTCTGTCAAATAAAGGTCTCTGGTCCCCGAGGAGTCCCCTGACTCACTGCGTACTACGTCAACATTAACGTGAGCCTAATAAAAATGGATTTAGAGAGAGAAAAAAAATGACTAGGGAGAAAAAGGAATAGCCATGGTAACAACAACCGCTGATTGCACTTTGTATGAGCCGGTTCGACGTTTTCAAACTTGCTCTGGAGGAGGTTTACGAAATGAAAACTTCCGTTTCCCGCTTTGAATCACATAACACCTGGTTGCCAGGTTGGTTTGAAAGCTTCATGCATCCCGAGCTAAATCGTGGAAGGTGTAAATTATGTACCTAAATCGTTGTTTTTGTTATCACAACTGAAATAATGAATAATCAAGTTTAATTTCTGAACATTAACGACCACCAGGGTCACCAGGGTAAAACTCACAAATATATAAAAGTAAGTAGCTGATTTCGTGGATAAGGGAACCGATCTGGCCAGATCGGCTGTATTTTGGATTGAGATCGGATGTTTCCACACAAAACAAATAAATACAAACAGATTTACGTTGCTTGCAGCCATCATACAATTATTCATTTGTTTAATAAATGTATGTCAATATTTGTTGTTGCCATACCTATAATCCAATTATATATGAGTAGAAGAAACATAGTAAAGAAAGTGCAACTAGCAATTTCAAATTGCATAATAAACGTAAGGCGATTTAACCAGCAACTCGAGGTTGTATACTTATACTTAAGTACTGTACACTGTATACTTTGACCATTTCCTTATGGTATTGATCATGTTTGCCAACACTGATATGAATATCTAGGCGTGTTCTCGGTGCTGTCATGCGGATACTGAAGAACTGCGCACCATAACATTTATGGATCAATCGTGTCATACAAGTATGGATCAACTTATTTCAAATTAGTTATAATTCGTAGCGTTACGGTACTAAATTTTTCGATATCCAGGACAATATAATGACCAGTAAATGCCATGAAATGACCCCTGGTGGGATCACTCCAGTTCAGCAGATGGTGTCATCTTGCTCAGGAGCAATCCTCACCTCACTCCTCGGTGAGTTGGTTCACCTCCATCACTCTTATAGTAGACTATAGTATTATATTAATATGCTACTCTTATACATTGGAGACCGAGCCCCATACTGAAGGCTTCTGGGTTCGATATCCAATGTCCTCTGCCTGTAGCAACATAACCTGTCCCTGTACAGTAAGGACGTCGCTTTGGTTAAAATGATCAACTCAATTACTTTAGAAATTATTAATGATTCAATCCTAATAACTGTCTCTGGTCGTTTCCTGAGTGCATGCGTTGGGTATCTAGTAGTATAGTAATATAGAAAGTATAGAATAGTATAACACTGTAGTGTTATTCAAGGAAGTAGCCTATTGTCAGCTAAGAAGTGGAGTGGGATTTAATTGGCATGT
>OOFH01105270.1:0-13430 GCA_900323355.1 Merlangius merlangus
TGCATTACTTACTTACTTATTGTTATCGATCGATGTTTCTCAACTGTACGTTCCTTTCTTTTAAAAAAACCTTTCCTAAAAGCCTTTCTTCAGCTTTGTAAATCGGCAATATTTCAATATCAGAACAATGTACTCATAATACATTAACAACCAGCAAAACATCGGTTTTTTTCTGAAAGCCCCACGGAAGTATTTTAGTCTTTTTATAGGTCAACAAAGGACGGATCATACCTGCATATTTAAAGGGGAGACGGGGGACTCTCTGTCATGGAGCGCCCAGATTGGTCTTCCCCTCCCCTCAGCCAATCTAGACTCCATGACCTTCCCAGAGCTCATCCCACCCATCAGACTGCTGTCCTTCTGTTTAAACAAGCCCGAGTTAAACACTTGCTCCACCAGGGTTGGGGTCTTCTGAGAAAGCAGGTTGGTTGTGCTGTTGTTGGTCTGATCCACCTGAAGTGGAAATAGTGAAGAATCCTACAGCTTTAAGATGCCGGTGAAATATGGAATAAAAGAGTATGCCAGGGGCAAGCATTATGAGTATATTAGTACCATCAATTACTTTTACAACTGTTGCTACCTTATTATTACCAAGAAGCATTGGGTCACCATCACAAACAGCATTAAGGGCTTGTTTACCAACGGTATTATAAGCTAAAGACAGTTTGGGTGTCAAAATAAACTTTTTTTAAATGTATAATGGAAAATCATGCACAAACATGCATTGACAGATACACACACACAATACTCTCCCATCCACACAAACACCCACACTCAAAAATTATTTGCAATGGAATTTAAGATAAACAAAGTTTTAAACTAAAAAGTTGATTTACCTGTCCACCTTTTTCATACGAAGAGGACTTGTGGTCTTTGCCTTTAGAGAATGCGACCGCCCATTCCCGTGCAGAGTGGGACACACTGGGACGTTTTGCATCTGAAATCACCTTCTCCTCGGCATGAGCTCTGGAGGCCCGTCGAGAGGACGCCTCCTTCTTCCCCTCCTTGGAGCCCTTGGAAACCTCAGCCTGATCCTTGCCGCTCTCCATCGGCCCCCCGGCGTTCCACCGGCTCCAGTCCAGGCTGCTGCTGCTGGTCCTCGGGTAGAGTAGTCCGGACACGGACAGAGGCTGGGGCTCTGACGTCTCAGAGCCAGGAGTCACCGGGTGGCTGCTGAACGAGGACACGCCGGCGCTGAGAGGCTCTAGCCACCGGCCGCCTCCGGTGCCCCGTCCGCCCCCGACCACGGGCTGCTGGATCTTCTCGTCCAGCCGCTGCAGGGCAGAGAGGACCTGGGAGATCTCCGACTTGACCTCGGCCAGGCCCTCGAGCTGCCGCTCGATCTGGCTCATGCGCAGGAGCAGCTTGCAGACGCTGGCCTTGAGGCCGCCGTCGTCTGTGCTCTCCAGGGAGTGGAAGAGTCTCTGCAGTTGACCCAGGCGACCCCTCCTCCCCTCGTGGGTGTCCGGGTTCGCGGCCGCCATACCCTCGCTGGGGTGCAGGACGCCCGTCGAGCCGCACATGCTCATGTCGTCCAGGAAACGGAATATGGCGCTGATGTCGTCCTCCCCGAACTCGGGGTCGTCCAGCGAGGTCATGAAGGAGAGGCGGTCGGCGTGGACCATGCTGCGGAGCCTTCTGTGGTCCGGGGCGTCCGTCTGGGTCCCCTGAGCCTTGGCCCCATCGCCTCTGTCTACCATGAGGCTATTCCTAAACTCCCCTGCCAAAGAGGCCCCGAGGAGGCTGATAGCCGGGGAAGACCGCCGCGGGAACGGAGCCCCTGACGCTTCCAAGCCCAACCCCATGCTTCCCACGCCGACCCGGTCCTCCAAGCTATGGCTCTTGTTGGTCCACATGGACTTCTCGGTCCTGGGGGGTTGGAGGTGACGCGGGGACCACTCGGCCTTTGACCTCGGCCCAAAGTAGGTGGAGTCCTGCAGGTCATCCAAGCTCTCGTGCTTCACCTGTCGCTCTGGTAAATGCTGAACAGCTGTGGGTGACGGGTAAGGGTTGTTCAGCATCTCAAAGCTAAGGTTATCGAAGGATTTCGGCACTTGACCAGGACTAGGAGACTCACTGCTAATAGTCACCTGGGGTATTAGCGGTGGCTGGTTGTGGAAATCCTTCTTGAAGATGTTTCTCTTCTGGTCGACAGCGGACTCCTGCTCCTCTTCGAACACCTCTGGAGGGACAGACTCTCCGCTGGACTCGCTGTCGGTCTCCAGGGGCAGGTACATGTTCTGCATGTCCTGGGTTGTGAACTGATCCCCCGCAAATAAAGGGGAGTTGTGCGGCAGGCTGAAAGACACAGCCCTCGCTCTGGCCGGAGGGGAGGACACGAGTGAGATGGGATCCGGTGGGAGGCTTCCACGCTTGTAGGCTGAATAATTTGATTTGGGGAAGAGTAAGTGCTGATCTATGGGCTTGCATCCAATGTCAGAGTGGGAACGTGCTCTTTCCCTTCCAGTAAAGCTCAGCAGCTCAGAGGGTCCCAGGGATTGGTCGATGGGGATAGCCGCCTCGCTCCTCGTCGATTGGTTGCCATCGTAAGCACCACTTGTCATCTGAATAAGATTGAAGATTGTAACAATATCCGCAGCCACGCCTATCGGGGAAAGCCCCAGATTTCGGACCGCAACGCGGTCCCTGAAGAGGGTAGCGGGGAAGCACGGGTCTTGACTGGCCGCCGCAAACAGCAGGCTCCGGAGCTCCACGAGGTGCTCCAGATCAAACCGGGTGCTGACCATGCGACAGAGGTCCTGGAAAGAGAGCCAGTGGCGCATGTTGGCCAGCTCCTCCAGTATCCCCAGCAGCACCAAGGGGTACTCCTGCTGTAGGTTCGCCATGACTGCTCACCTCAAGGGGATTTTTGTGGCCGGGATGTTAAACTGAAAAAGAAAATGGAGGGATGGGATCAGTGATGATAGTAACACATATTGTCTTGTTCGGAATAATTCAATAATTTATCAGGCCTATATTAACGATTTAACAAACCACTAACGATTAAAAAAAAGTACAAATATATTTTTTTATCTATGGGCTTACAATATAGCCTTTTTAAGAAATCCAAATATATTGGGCGATTGAGAAGCAATTGTTTTCAGGTAGACACCCACAATAGCCAGGGGGTTTGAGTCGCTCAGATTAAATCTGCTAGAGTCTGACTCTGAACTGAAGCAGCGACCTTGTTTTAGCGCCTTAAAATAACTGACCATCTGATGCGGTGACGATCACACGCTGTACACATCACCACACAGCAGTCTAAATTGAAACTTATTGTGCAATAGTCAGCGATGGACCAATCATCAATTTGGATTTGTCAACAAGCCAATAACAGTGTATACAAGTAAACAATCGCTTAATGAGCAAAGGACAATTAAAACATTGAATAGCAAATAAATAGGATACGTGTTTGGTTTTCCAAAAAAAGATCTTGTTCGTCACGGTTTCATTTAAAATGACATTGCTATAGCTTTAGCCTTGCTTTAACCTATGTGAGGAGAAGAGGACGTAGCCTATATCGACGTCAACTCACCCATATCAACTGAGAGAAGGGAGGTCATCTGCCGAACTGGCGCCCGTTAGGTAGACAAATGATTGCCCAAAACTAGAGTCGAACCAGATCACAATCCACCCGGTAAATCCAGCCTCGATCATATCGGCTTCCTTGGTGGTCTACTTTATTTGAAACGGCGACTATAGCCTGCACCTCAGGCAGAGAGGAGAAATTTAGAAATCAGGTCATCTTCCCACAAGTCCCTGCAGTCCCCTGAGGGACCTCGAGCCTCAGATCCAAACGGCTTCCCCTGTAGATCACTGCCGACACCAGCAAAGTCCTGACAGCTCAGAAGTCACAACGTGCATTGATAAATCAGACGAGACATGTGCTTGGCAAGAGATCCGTCCGTCCGTAACTATGAGTGGGTAGGGCTAAAGTACAACGCTAAGCGTATTTTTCTCAGATTGCCTGAGAACCCAATTCTTAACCTTTCAAGTGTTTTCACGAATTTGAGGTAGGCCTAATGGAACATAATCGGTTTCTGCTGCTAATCGAGAATCCAAAAACACCGTAGGCCTACTGGCAGTTACTTATCAATTCAGAAGTGAACTTCTGTGTCCTGTAAGAAGTGGACACAGAGAGCATGCCAGTCAGTCCTAGGCTGTTGAGTATTACCCTACATTATCATCCATAAAGAGCTGTACTTAAAACGCCATTAGGGGAGAGGGAGAGGCTTTCAACCCTGAGTAGTACTTTGCTACAATCAGACTAGACATCTCATATTCACCTAAGAACTCATCCATCAGCCTCCTGTACTCAGGATCCATGGGAATCGATAGTGAAACGTTGATGATGACATGGAAGAAGTGTATTGTGAACCGTGATTGAGTCCAATCGCATGATAATTCGATCCAACAGGTGGTGTAGGCCTATACACGGCTGGAAAATGTATGCTTTATTTATGCATTATTTACTTGGCGGCACGGTATTCCCTAAAGTAACACGGAACACTTGCCTTTGGATTTCAAGTGGTACAAAGATTGCTCACTTAGATTAAAAACAACAAATTCTGCAGATGTTTTTTAAAAGGCTCTGTATTTTCTACATTTATATACAAATCTCTGAATAATTGTAAACATTATAGATGCAGTGGTTATATGTAAAATACAAATATCATTTTACAATATAGTTTCAAAATTAAATGAGCAAAAATACATATCCCATTGCTGTACAAACAAAGTTTTGTAAAAAAAAAACATGTTGATGTCAGATGAGTTGAGATTCCCGCTCCCTGTTCTTCTTCTGAGGTGCTTTTGGAGCGGTAGCTACAACTGTTGGAGTCAGAGAGGGATTCTTAGCAGGATCCAGATCTGGATTCAGGGCCAGCAGATTCATGATGTCGTGGCTCACAACACCTGTGGAAATGTATTGATCTTATTAGAGGTGTAGAAAAACATTATACATTATGCATGTTTAATTTATCTTCAACCCATTACTAATCTACTATGCTCTAATAAGTTAATTTATAATTATAAAAAAGGTCTCATAACAAGGCAAAGCTACCACTATATGTCCGTCCATCCAGCACTTGAATTGAATTCCAAACCTTTCCAGGAATGAGGGATCCCTATTCTGCCCTGCAGAGGTCTTAGTCTCTAGGTGAGGTATATAATTTCTCCTAAAGG
This sequence comes from Merlangius merlangus, assembly GCA_900323355.1. Classification (NCBI taxonomy): domain Eukaryota; kingdom Metazoa; phylum Chordata; class Actinopteri; order Gadiformes; family Gadidae; genus Merlangius; species Merlangius merlangus. Next base: position 5,185 of record OOFH01105270.1, read on the forward strand.
GGATTAATAGAGTTGTATCTAATCTAATCTAACATTGCAAGACTGTGAAGCGTTTGGATACGTCACTGTCATCAAGGGCTATACAAATACAATTGTCTTGATTCCTATGGATTTATCATTCTTGTTATAACCCTAGATCAATATTTGCTACTTAATCATAGAAAGAGTCCTGACCAGAGTTCTCCTCCTGGATAGTGGGGTCCAGACGGGTGTTTTGGAGAGACACCCGGGCCAGGGCAGCCACCTCCGTAATAAAGGCTTCCTCTGCTTCCTAATGGACCCAACAGTGCATTGCTTACAACAACCGTTTCGTTCAGATAACGATTGAAACCAAGATATCTGAAATGATTCTCCAAATGAGACTGAAGATACTGTATGACTACGAGTGGCAAGGAACATGGAAGTGCAGCACTTACCAGCAACTGTGCTTTGACCTTTTCCATGGCTTGGTCCTCGGAAACTCTTTGCTGCCTCAGAGTCTCAAACAGCACCTCCTGTCCGAGGTCGTAGTGCTCCAGCAACTTCCTTTTGTGTTGTTCGACCCTTTAAGCCCAAAAACAAAAACATACAGAAAAAGGTCAGGTGAGACGTGACAGTGGTATAAAAAATGGATCATCGAGGGGTTAGATGTACCTCTTTTGAAACTCTTTAGACGTCAGGTTCCTCTCCCAGTTGGCCAGCTCTCTCAGCAAGCCCTGGTGGAAGAGATGGCTGCTCTCTCGCCTCGCATTCTCCTCTGCAGAGATTTAAAATAACCCACCCGTCACACATGGAAAAATCCTCTATGACTTAGGTGCTTGTCCCCATAGCGCTGCAGCCAGGTTTCAAAATGAACACCTGGCACTAGCCAATAGTGGATAGATTTAAACATTAGGCAGGTAAAACAATTCCTGTTATATATCAATTGCTGGGCTGCCTTCCACTCTGGCATGTTTAATAGACATTATTCTAAAAGTTAATCTTGGGCCATGGCTGAACTCCCACGTCCTTTCAACTAAACCTACTTCGAACATTTGACTAAATAAAGAACTTGAACTTGAATAACGCTATCGCTCTTTTGTTTTTGAAAAGACTTGTACCTCACCACTTCCTTAAAATTCTGTGTATGGAGACCTACACCAAACAATACTAACTATGCTGTCCATAATACTGGAAGATATTATGGACAGCATAGCAAGTGTGTGTGTGTGTGTGTGTGTTACTCGTTCCACCTCACCTCTGACTGACTGCCGTGCGCTTGACTGTTCCTCCTGCAGTCTGGTGGTGATGTCCTCCATGTGAGAGTAGTAACCCTGAACCAGGGTACTGAGGGAGTCCTTGGTCAGGTACACGCTCTCTGAGGCAGCCTCGGCCAGGTGATGCTGCAGCAGACAGGAACACCAGGCCGGGAAAGAGTTTGTGTTGGAAGTAAAAAAGCAAAGAGTCATTCAGCAGATTTGTATTATACAAAGCTACATACTGTGAATTTATTTAGATGCATCTTGTTAAAGTTGACATATTATACCACCAGGTGTGAGTGTGATTAGCTGTTACACCTTGTGGTATAATATGTCACCTTTAATGATCAGTGTCTTGTTCAGGGTTGCGTACAGATTCACTGCGGATATTGGGCTTCAAACCCTCTGAATGGGAGTCAGGCGCCCCACCACTACAGTACTATACTGCCCTCCCACTCTAGTTTCTACTTTATTTAATTCATTAAGCCACCTTAAAAAAAACATGATTGTACCCAAGTGCAAAGTACAGATACATGTTTTATACATTTAGCCTTAAGTGCATTTGCATCCCCACAGTAATTATGTGGAACAGATAAGTTGAGGCACATTGAAAGAACCACTCTTCTGCATTGTGAACCACTCTTCTGCATCACGTGGAAGCACATTTAGCTTTTTTTTAAATCAGATCATCTCAAAACTACGACCACTAGCCAGGATGAAAACACGAGTCAGCATACCTTCAGTCCGTCAGTACGCTGTGGACGGGTGGGCCATTCAGGCGGGGCCGTGGCCTCCATCCGCCTCCAGACACTGTGGCTCAGGGCGTTGCCCACCAGCAACTGGGCGTGGCTCTGCAGGAGCTCGGTGCCTGTCTCCAGCTCCGAGAGGAACTCCTGCTGGAAGCTGTGGTCCACGAGCTGGCTCTCGGCCCCCAGGTGTCTCTCTGCCAGGCTGGCCCCGCTGTCCTGCATTGGCATGGACCAAACATTGGCTCACGGCTCCCCCTGGGAAGGGGTACTAATTGCGTTCCATTATTGAACAGGATGAGGGGCCGGACTGCAGTGTTTGTTGTTTTCGACAGAGAGACGGGTTTTGTTTGCATTTTCATAGCAAACTGCCTCCGTCTGAACCGTACAAGAGGAAGATATCACCGTAGAGACATGCTTCAGATGATTAATGAGCTTTTTGTTATCGTTCCCAGTTACAACAAAAACAACAAGTTGTGCAAACCTTGCGTTGATCATTCGTGGCTGAATTGTCGTTTTCCTGGCTTGGGTTGTGGTCTTCTCTCAGCAGGTCTCTGAAGTCTGTTTGAGCCAGAGCCTTCAGCTTGGACAGCCTCATTTCCCTTAGCACATGCAGACAGAAGTGCCTGGACACAAAGTGTGTCTGCACTGCCACCAGGAGGCGCTCCTGTTTCTTTTCCAGCAGCATCCCCACCGGTCTGGAAAACAGTGTATGCCACTTTTATAATGCCAAAAAACGCTAATGTAATATAATTGTTCTATAAACATTCAATAAGAGCCACTCAATAAAACTCAACAAAACAGTTAGTATCCCAGAGATCATCTTAGATAATGCGTGGGCGGTTGTTTCCATCGACTCTAGTTAATTCTAACCGAAGTTTGATCCTGTTTTGACCTCACCTGTCCAGCATGTAGCTCTGCCTGACAACTGTGGTCTGGAGCATCTTTAACTGCTGCTCTGTCAGATGCCTGAGACAAGCCAGCACCACAGCAGTCTCTTCACACCAGAGCTGGAGCAGCACAAGCACATCACAGAATTGGGCTTGAGAGGCCGGATCATGTTGCATTGGCTTCTTGAAAACGTGCTCACTCACACTTAAGTGTGATGAAATACAATTCGATTGATTTGATGATTTCAAAATTGCATTCAAAGCTTTCTTGCATAGTAGTATATGGATGTTTAAGTATGAGACTGAAACCGCATTTCCCTTCGATATGATTAGGGTTTAATACAGTCTAAATATCAACATCATTGATTAAACTATAAAAGTGTGAATTGCACGTCAGTATTCTTTGAAAGACCATCAATTATGATAGTGGCTTATTTCCTGGCTCTAAACTGAACCGTGAAAGGTTGTAGCGCTTCGTGGGCTCCGATTTTATTGAAATGTCCACTGCAAGCAATTCACAAAACACATTTAAAGCACACAAGCAGCTTAAGATGTACAGCTGTGCCCATCCCCGGTGTGACTACCTGTCTATCCTGATCCATCTGAGCCCTCATGTCCTCCAGTTGCATCTTGGTCCCAACCTCCGCCTGCTGCCGCTGTGTGGCCAGCTTATCCTCTAGATCCAACCACAGCTTGCTGCAGTGCTCAACAGAGAGCTGTGGCCTGGGAGCAAGAGTGCCGAGGAAGACCTTCTTGGCCTCCTCGCCCACTCTCCTCGACCACAAAGAGTGAAGTTTCTAGAGAAGTAAAAATGGAAAGGCCGGAAAATTCAATATAAATCTATTTATATATTCTCATTAAATGCTTGGAATAATAGTGTGGATGTGGACACAGAATACACAGACGCACTAACACCCACCCTCCATAGGTCGCAGAGGGCTTCGACCACTCTGTCATCCTGTTTCAACTCCAGGTTGACGCTCTGCTGCCTGTGTTTGGCCTGCAGCTCCAGGTACACCTGACGGGGTCATCAAGATCCACACATGAACAAACGCTGAAACCTTGGTAACTAAAGCAGATGACAAAAGGTGTTAATACAATGGTACATCCTGGGGATATCTGCATGATCCTAAAAGGAACTGGATAGAGAGATACAGCCTTCCGTAGCCACCATGTCTGTTTAATTCATTGTTGTACAGCTCAGTGTTTGGTGCCCCGAGCTTGTTTTGATTGGTTAAAGCAAAGCAGAGCAGTTGAAAGTGGTTGAATGCTTAAAAAAAAAGATCACAAGATTTGTTCGATTTTAGATGATAACCCGTTTCAAAGCCAATTTGTCAAGTTGTCCAAGAGGGGATCAAGGAAGACTTACCAGCCTGCTTGGTTCGTCTATAGTCCATGCTGCATGGTATAGCATGTGAGCAAAAATAGCCAGCAGCAAGGGCAGTACGACATCCCTATTGGTTAGTGGTATGAAGTCATAGTTCTGACCTTGATGAAGTGATGTAGGTCACCGTTGGCTTGTGCTGAATCCAGTGCTTGGCTTCTCTCCCGGGCCTGGCTGCTCTGCAGCTTCTGACTCTTGCTCTCGGTCCTTCTCCACTTCTCACTCGCCAGCTCCTTGGCTTTCTTCACACAGTCTGGAACACACCGACAGGTTGGCTGACTGCGGATACCAATATTCTGCACATCATTTTGTACATTATGTATCCAATACTTGGTCTTCTGTAGTGTGAACAATCTAGGTCAAGCTGGAGCTTCCTGTCTAGTGGGTATAAACGTGTGCTAGTTATAGGAATTTGATGAATCTATGTCTATTTACATTTTTAACTATGAATGGAAATCAAAGTTAAAGGAATGGAATTGTAAGAAAAATAAATGTAATAAAAAGTTTATTTTCCCAAAAATTTACATAGCAGCAATAGCGGTCATAGTATTGGTCACACAATGTCAAAATTATGGCCGTCTGAATGTTTCAATAAAAAACTTCTCGCAACCTGCTTGAAATAACAGGTACCACATTCAGTGAAATGGTGCAGGAGCCTGACCTTAATTAAGAAGACAAGAAGGTTCCTGGAAAAAAAAAATCTATTTTCAGATTGGATCTTGAAATATATAAAGTAGGACACATGGGTAAGTTCCATTGGTTTAGGGATGAGAATGTTGTCTTGGAAACCCAATTGATGACAATGTCTTTGTATTTATATAAAATCAAGTGATCTTTGTCCATTAAAACCTGAATGTACAAACACTGTCTGCCTGTACTACAGCAATACTCCTACCCTCGGTGCACAGTTCAAGGCACTCCTTCAGACTGCACTGCATTTCCGACAGCATCTTCTCCATCAGGTCAAAAGTCAAGGTGTCTTCTCCGGAGAGCTGCTCCAGTGCCGTGGCAACCAAGGCTTGCCTCAGAGACACTTCCTGTCTGAGTAAGGCGGGTTTGGCCTGAAAAAGATACATCAACTCCTCCCACCACAGCAGCCTCTGCTGGATGCTCTATAGAGAAGGATCAATAAAACATAAGCAGTTCTAAAATGCATGGATGGAGAATATGTTTCTCTGTAAATAATTACTTTTGATTAATAATAATAGCGGCTGTTGTGTGTTCAATAATTAACAACAAGCTATTGTATCCTCCTGAACCATATTCATTATAATATTTTCCATAGTTTATTTATTTTTTTGAAAAAGCATCTGCATTCTTAAAACAATTTATAGGGTTAGCATGGTGGTTATTGTGAATGACTTATCTCACTTGCAAAAAAGAGCAGGGCAAATTTTGAAGAATAAATACTGAAATGTCGGATGCCTTTTCCTCAGCTCACCTTAAGGTTTGCTTCCTGAACAGCCATCCAGTGGTTCTCTAGCAGTACCAGAGTGTGGATGAGAGAGTTGATGATGGCCTGGGCTTCCTCTGTCGGCAGAACGCTGTCCTCGCCCAACATATGCTGGCAGAAGTGCTCCACCTGCTGGCCAAATACTTCAGTCTGTTGATGAGAAGAAGTCGATGTCATAGGTCAGCCTTTCTTAAACTTTTTAAAACCAGGGACCCAGAATTGCTTGATCCTCAGCTTCTTGGATCCACTAAGCCATACAAATACAGAACTTTAAATGGCCAATTAACATTAATGTCAAAATTTAAGCGTGTTTGTTTTCAATCAGTGGTTGGTCATTTTTCAGGGGGATTCTTTGACTGCAAATTCTGTGTTCTGATGGATTAATGTGTATTTGGTTCACTTTTCAACTAACGTGAAGCCCAGGTTTATAATCTAATGCAATTCGGTTTACTGCAGCCCAGTAGCCACTGGTCCGTGGCCCGGTGCTTGGCCTGACCCATGATTTGAGAAACCCTGTCGCAGGTGATAGTGCTAATTCCCCCTTACTTATTTTGGCATGACATCCGGGTAGACCACAAGAGGGCAGTAAGTGATCTAGAGAGCCGCTTGTTGCCATTCCTCTTATGAGTTACCATTTGAAGCCCGTGCTCCAGAAGGTCTTTATGGGTCCTCTCTATCTCCTCCAGAGTACAGGGAGAATCTGTCTCAGCGTTCTTTTCAGAGGCCGTCTTGGCGGTTAACCGTTTCCTCAGTGTATCCACTTCCTGACATAAACAAAGAAAACAAATCCAGTTAAACTAAGAACACCTTCCTACAGTTATATACACCCTTATAAGCACAGTGTTGACAAATACACGAAAGTACATGAATAAAAAGTAATTTAAGAATTTGTATCTACCTTTTCCTGCATTACAATGAGGTTCTTGAAGAAGTCTGCCTCATTTTTGTTCTTTGGAAACCGCTGACTGAATATCATTTTCACGATTCGGAGAAAGATCTACAAGTAGAAACAAGTTAAGAGATTACACTGAGAGAGGGTGCTATATATCAGGGCTGTAGTGGAACACTGTGCTCGCCCACCTGACACTTCTCCTCCGGGAGGCCACAACACTGTTGCTGCACGTCCTGCAGGGCAAGACAGTAGAGACCGATCCGTCCCTCAAACCTGGGGAGAAAGTACCAGCAAAACTGCTCTCATTGGCCACACCACATTGAATTCATTGTCAATTAATCTCTCGATCATAAATGAATGAAAATGCACACAAGTTAGACAACCACTAGAGCCTATAACACTTGTCTTACAATTAATCTAGAACAAAACAAAAAAAGAACTAAAGTATACATTTTTAACAAAAGAGAAAATCAACCAAATTTTTGCATTTCAAATGCAATGACTGTCTATAATCAACAAACATATACACATTGTAATAAATTTCATATCCTGCTCATCCATTCTGACTCAACTAAGTAAATTATGCCAAGCCAGGACACGCATAGCAAAGAGAGGGCTAAACATTATTACTCGAGCACCAGAGATCTAGAGTAGCATCGAGAGACTTATACCCAGTTTGAGTGAGTGTGTGTGGGTAATGGGGGGCCCTGGAGAAGCTCTGATTCTGGAGGCTCCTGGGGACCAGAGAGGAGGAGATGAACTGGCTGCTGTCATCATTGTCCTGCTCCTGGCTCAGGGACTCTCCGGTGGAGGAGTCCTCGTTGGTGCCAGCGGGAAGCTTTGAGCGCTCGTGTAATGAGGGATTGGACGCTCCGTCTGCTAACGGCTAACAGCGTCAAGCAAAAACATAAATTTACACTATAAAGATTGTATTGTGCATCTAGTCATTTTAAGTCGTAGTCGTATGCAGATTTTAAATGGCGTTTTACGAAGCATTTTGGTGGTTAGACTATGTTACAAAGTGTTTTAATCTGATCATTACCATGGTGAATACTGTAAGTGCAGTGGGCATTTTTTTAAATAAGTAAATAGTTCTGTCCTTAAGTGTAGGCCTATGATGAGTGAGAGTGTGTGTGTGTGTGTGTTTGGGTGGTCTTACCCTGTATTTCTGGTTGATGGGGTAAACCACTTTTGCTCTCGATGCAAACGCAGCCACATCAGTGTTGATGGGTGGCATCTTTTTTTCCTGGACAATGTGGGTGAGAAGAGTAAATGTTTAGATGGTGATCTCATTCACATCAAACATGACTGAATTGTATGTTTTGATGACATGCTCTGTGATAAATAATCGATATCAATAGTGATGGTGGAGCATCATCCTACAAATTTTGCAGCTGAGGAACTTGTCACATCCTTTCGGTTGTTGCTGATGTGGTCACTTTGATGGTTGTCCACGTTTTCTTCGACTGGCTCAAGTAACCTTCTAGCATTGTTGCCCTATTTGAAAGAGAAAAAAGGTTTACGTTCCATTTGTGGTCTTTGTGTGTGTGTGTGTGTGTGTGTGTGTGTGTGTGTGTGTGTGTGTGTGTGTGTGTGTGTGTGTGTCTCTGTGTGTGTGTGTGTGTGTGTGTGTGTGTGTGTGTGTGTGTGTGTGTGTGTGTCTA
>OOFH01105271.1:0-11582 GCA_900323355.1 Merlangius merlangus
AAGCAAAGAATATAACATTGTGCCTGGAGTAATGGGTGCGTGTGTGTGTCTGTGTGTGTTTGTGTGTGTGTGTGTGTGAGGCAGTGCTTTTTGTCTGCTTGTATGCATGAGTGTGTTTTTGTGTGTCTGTGTGTGTATGTGTGTGTGCGTATGTGTATGTGTGTGTGTGTGTCTTTGTGTTTCTGTGTGTGTGTGTGTGTGTGTGTTTCTGTGTGTGTGTGTGTGTGTGGAGCTCTGTCTGTCTGGGCATTGTGTGTGTGTGGAGCTCTTTCTGGTGTGTGCGCGTGTGTGTGTGTGAGGAGCTCTGTCTGGGCGGTGTGTGTGTAGAGGGTGTGTGGAGCTCTGGGTGTTGGTCAGGATGCCTGGGCACCTCGTATCCCAACGGTGCTCCTTTCATTGACACTTTGGCTCATCCTAACGCTCCCACTAAACGATGGTTTGGTGTGTAGACGAGGGGCGGAGCCTGGGCCAGCTGGACGACTTCATGGAGTGCCTTTCTAAGTTCACCCGCTACAACTCGGTCCGCCCCCTCGCCACCCTGTCCTACGCCAGTGACCTCTACAACGGCTCCAGCATCGTCTCCAGGTAACCGCCTCAATGACCTCTCATCTCTTTGTATTAGTTTTGAGTTTGACCTCTGACCTCTCTGTTCATCTTGAGTTTGACCTCTGACCTCTCTGTTAGTATCGAGTTTGACCGGGACTGCGACTACTTTGCGATTGCCGGTGTCACTAAGAAGATCAAGGTGTTTGAGTACGGCATGGTGATCCAGGACGCTGTGGACATCCACTACCCGGTCAACGAGATGACCTGCAACTCCAAGATCAGGTAGCCACCGCTTCCACTACAGCTCTACTGTAGCTCTACTGTAGCTCTATTGTAGCTCTACTACAGCTCTACTATAGCTCCAGTTAGTTTAATAATGTGTTTGCAATGTTTAATATATAGTTTAATATTCTGTTTAATGTCTAATATATAGATTAATAATATAGTTTATAATGTTTCATATATAGTGAAATATATATATATATAGTGATAGTGTCTAATATAAAGTTGAATAATGTGTTTGTAATGTGTAGCTGTATCAGCTGGAGTAGCTACCACAAGAACCTGCTAGCTAGCAGTGACTACGAGGGAACCGTCATTCTGTGGGACGGGTTCACCGGCCAGCGGTCCAAAGTCTACCAGGTACCGGATTATACTAGAACATCTAGTGTAGAGTTAGTCTACCAGGTACCGGACTATACTAGATCATCTATTCTATATAAGTTTACCATTTACCAGACTATACTAGAACATGTAATCTAGAGTTAGTCTACCAGGTACCGGACTATACTAGAACATATTGTCTAGAGTTGATCTACCAGGTACCGCACTATACTAGGACAACTAGTCTAGAATTACCTGTAGACTAGGATTAAATCTAGTGTATCTATACTGCTGAGAGACATGTGTTAACATGTTGTGTTTTCAGGAACATGAAAAGCGATGCTGGAGTGTCGACTTCAACCTGATGGATCCTAAACTGCTGGCATCCGGCTCTGATGACGCCAAAGGTTAGAATGACTTCATGTCCTGTTTCATGGTTTACGTTGTGCAACAGCAAAGCAGTGTTATGTTGTGTTAGTGAAGTCTAGATGTGTTACAGTGAAGTCTCGTTGTGTTACAGTAGCCGCGTTTACATGGGACATCTATTCCGCATAGATTTCTATGCGGAATAGATCTGTTCCTAAAATGTGATCCGAATGTACTGTATACATGGCAGTGACAAAAGTGTCCGCTATGTCTCTCGCGCACACCTGACACATCTCTGGACCGGCGGCGACATAATGGGCGTCTTATCACTATTTGGCATTGTGAATTTGATTTGAATGAAAGCACAGCAGGAGAGAGCTTTTCTCTGCCTGCTCCTTCAATTAAGAAGGAGGAGGACAGCACAGCTACGTCAATTTCTCGTCCGATCTTTATATTTACCCCCACCTCCGCCGCAAACAAGAGGAATTAAGATGCGAGTCCGCAGCCAAGACTGGTGGGAGAGAGTGGTCTTACGGGAATTTAGTGACCAGGAATGGCGAGAAAATTTAAAGGATGAGTCGGACATTTGTCTCCTCGAAGGTCCAATTGCGAACTACTGCAGCTGCCATCTCTCTAAGTTAAGAAGTATTTTAACGTTCAGCCTGCAAAAGCACTAGTAGTAGCCTACGCATTTACAGTTATCTCGGACGCGCGCGGACACGACGATCCGCAAACACGTCATTAATAAACACACATGTCCCGTCGCTTAGCAACCGGACACGCTTACTGGACTACTTACGGAGTGGTAACAAAGACGTGAATCAGGCAATAAATCCACTTTCCTTGACAGCGGTCAAGTTCGGTGTGCATAAAAGTACAGCCGGAGCTCAGTGGACCAATTGCGAACTACTGCAGCTGCTCTAAGTTAAACCCCAATCTATTCGGAATAAGTGTATACATGTCGATTAAAACGGACTGCACTACCTCTTCTATTCGGCATAGAATTCTATGCCAAACAGATAATTGTATACCGAATGAGGCGTATATATGCCCATTTTCTATTCCGCATAGAAATCTATGCGGATCAGATGTGTCCATGTAAACGCGGCTAGTGAGACACACAATATCAGAGTGAAGCAGAAAAGTAGGAGGATAGGATAGATGTCATGAATATATGGCCTGTTAAGCCCTTTGAGACTGTTCCTGTGATTAAGATAAAATAAAATAATAAAATTGAATTGATTGAAATGTTAGGAAATTTTCAAGTGATACACGTAACCGTGAATGGACCTGGTAATGATTGACGTGACCTCACCAATAATCTCGAAGCAATTGGCGAAAAGGATGATCTTCTTGGTGGTCCGCGTCTTGTCGGACAGATGGCCAAACAAGGGCCCAGAGAGCAGACCGCTCAGGCTGAACGCTGATAGGGCCAGACCCAGGAAGTAGGGGGCCGCTTCCAGGGTCTGCAGGTACTTCCATATTGTGGGTAAAATCACGGCTTCAGTGACAAACCAGAGGAGGAGAGCGGAGGGAAAATGTTAGCTAGCAATTATTGGTTTCAAAAGTGACCAGTGTCTAAAAATAGTGTGTATTTGTGTGTCAGCAGGTACAACATTGATTGCCGTTGAGCCGTTTGATCCAACACGTGTACTTGATTGTAACATTAAGAGAGGAGAGGCAAGTTTATTTGTATACCACCCTCAAACACAAAGGCCATTCTTGGGGTTTGAGGGTTTGAGCTATGTTTTAAAAAGTTTTGCTCTACTTTTGAAACAAATGTTACCAGGCTTCAGTGGTTTAAAAGATACAGTAACAGTAAAGAAACCTGTTAACCAGGTTACAATCGGGTTTCTAGTGTATGTAAGCGCACAGTCTATATGGCCTCTTATGGGCCTAGTCTTAGGCAGCCTGAAGTCTCCTTTGAGCTGTTAGCATTCAGGGGCTGAGAAACCTATGTTGGGCTGATTGTTCCCAGATCTAATCACTTGGGATTCATCTCCCCATGCATTCCCTGATGGGATCATTGTTTGTGGCAATGAAATCACAGCCCATGACGGCAGATTAGGCTCACACAATAGACAAACACTCTAAAGAATGGCTCTTGGGAGCTACTGGTAGGACTGAACCATCTTTAAAAAGGAGCCCTACTTTACCACCATGTGTGAGGTTGAGTAAAGTAAGTAATAAATAAAAACAATGGAGAAGAATGGTGTCCCAAGATGATGACAGCCAATCAGGAGTATCCCACGACTTACAGGGCAGTATAGTAACCTGTATTGTGCCATCAGTAACCAACCATACAGACTATGACAATGCTTCCAGACCATTCACATCAACACTGATTCATGTTTCATTCAATCATTCAAGAGATTTGCACCATATAAATCATCTGCAGAATGTGTAAGAAATTATATTAAATAATACGGTTCAGTTCCACATAAAACCCCTCCTCTTTGCCCCAACACGCCACTCTTACTCAAAGTTTAACTAAAATCGAAAGACGTGTCATCGTTTAACATGAATTATCAGTCTCAATAAATAATTAATACACACGTGTCGCTTATTTTATATCAGTAAATGATGTTAACAAGTGATCTTGTGCGGAACCTTGTGACTACTAGTTGACCACTCCACTATGGCCAAGTTATTAGGCTGGGTGAGAATATCCTGATTACAGCAAAGCATGAAACCACACGTATGTGAGGTCAAAAGTCAAACCGAGACGTGCTCGTCGACAGAGAATTCCATCTAGGCCTATTTCTTTTATCATAATTTACAGAACTTGGAACTACTCCCTCTGACCCATGACCTTTCGGCTGGCAGCTTATTATTTTATAAATCAGTGCCAACATCCTCACTCAAATGTCCTGGTCTTACCATACTCAATGCCACTGAAGAGGAAGATGAGTCCAATGGTGAAGTAAGTCAACCTCTTCTTCTTCCGATAGTCCATCGGATGTGTCGCACGGTCGCTTATCGCCTTGAAATTGTTATTCCCACTGACAAGTCGCAGCGCGTAATCTGCACCAACAGCGCCTCAGTTCAGCCCACGCTCAGTGTGCCCAATTAAATCCAATCGCGGTGTCATTCTGCTTCACCCAGTTTGCCGACAGTATTGTTGGCATCTCAAACTAATGACATGAATAAACTATAACTCGGACCTTGCATCGATATGTTTAGTGTCCAAGTGTGCGACGCGCTGTCCCGCACCGTCCATGACCGAAACAAAGTCACCTAACAGGTAACGCTAGAGGGGTGGCGCTTCTTGTGCGAACCAACGCCTTTGTTCGCAGTTATGTCCGCTCGCATTCAGACTAACTACTAGCTGTGTCGCAGCTAAGCCTTGCATTGTTTAACTTGCACGATTTAACGTGAACAAACAGAGCGACACTGGACACCACCACCGACGATTACGCGTTGAGATGCTGCGGTGATCACTTCCGGTTGCTTTCTGCAGCCCTCCCCAAGAGCCTTCCTAACATTTAGGACAACCCATAGGAATGCTCGTTGGAGTGGCTAAATTCACACTGACCTGGCTGTGTTTTATTCTTAGATAGGGCCGTTGCCAAGCAATATTATAAAAAGATATTGGTACCCAAATCCAGTTCTGAATGCTTGGTCGTCGTCCACGCAGTTCGATGATCTAGGCGAAAATAACTTTTACCTTATGTCACGACTCATGTACGGCCCAAGCCGTGTTCCCATCCTGTGACTCCCATTATGGTGTACACTGAGAAGCCTGTGTAACACATTGCTGCTTTGTGGGACTCGTTTAACTCAATTTCAATTTGGTGACACAAGCATTCTGGTTAAAACTTGTATCCAATGAACTACAGAACATTTAGCCCATGGAATCCAAACTATTTGCAAGACCATAGCATATTTTTAAAGATCAGCATTTTATAGACTGGAATTAATCCTTGGACTATTTGAAGGATTTTATCAATATAAAAATTCCACAAAGATGGGTCCATTTGTAGATATCACTGGATATAAGAAAAATAAAACCTAATGTGGTGAGCTACAGCTTTAAAAATCAACACAATACACAATCAATCGTTATAAAAAAAGAAATGTTTTATTTACAGCTGATGACATTTGCATTTTTTCCCCATTGTGTCATTTTTTTCTAAAGCGGTCCATCTCTTGGAAAACTATTTAAGTAACCGAATAAAAACGAAATATGAAGCAATTGACGTCCTTCCCGTTTCCTCTGGGCTAAAGTTTGAGCTAGCGTGACGGCGTGAGCTTCACTCTTGAGGAGGTTGGAATGAGGCGTCTGGGTTGTGTACAGTTCAGTTCCAACACCACGCGCCAGCCGTCGCCCACGGCAAATGCCTGGAGGGGCTCAGCGGCGGCGGGGATCGGGGGTAAAACCACAGCAGCAGCAGGGGGTGCTTTAGAAGGCCAGTTTCTTCATGAGCAGGTAGACCCTGGAGTCCACCTCGAAGCCGTGGAGGTTGTTGGCGTCTCCCTGGAGCCTCATCAGGAGCCCGCCGTACGAGACGTAGGCCGAGCTGGAAGAACGAGAGCAACGGTGGGCAGTGGGCAGAGAAGCCTGCGAGGGCACCTGGGCGGTACCTCTTTGTAGAGTCCTTGATATAGGGGCTATACAATAAGACTATACGATTAAAAGGGGCCCCTATTCTACCCCTGGGTGTGAGTGTGATTAGCCATTACAAGTCGTTTGTAAATCTGCCGTATGCTGTGTTTTAGTGTCCCCTAGATGTATGACACGTAGATAAGCAACATCTGTCGCAGTCCACAGGGCAGGCCGGTAGACTGATCTACCCAGCATACATATAGGTGGACTGGACACTCCCCACTTTTGATGACACTTAATCACAGAAAAAAGGCTAATTGTCCGTGTAGCCCTGACATGTTACTCTTTATCACACCCTTTATAACCACACCTGTGTTTTCCACGTTAATATTCTCTCGGGTCAGATGACTCTTCTTACATTAGGATTCTGCTTGAAAGCTCCAAGGAGAACTAAACCAATTATAACTCTGAAACTGATCAAGTCCTTTTGGGCTCTTTTGATCTAAAAATCACATTGGAGCACATGCCAAAAGCCGGAATCCTCCTGATTCATTTAACTTCAACCAAAGACATACACACGCAGAAAGTGTAAAACAAAACAAAAGATCACTTACAGGCGTGTGGCTGCTTCCGTGGAGGTCTCGTCTCCCTCGATCTTATAAACCTTTCCATACATTACGTAGTCAAACTGGTCTGCTCTGTAGAATGAACATATGGAAGAAGGTGAGCAAAACAGCGATGGGGTGGGATTAAGACTAATGCATAAAATAGAGTGCCAACTTACATTACCTGCCCTGCAAATACACATTTAAAAAAATTCTATAACATTACTTATTTGATCTTTTTATTCCATATGTTTGTACACTTGGGGGTGCTAGAATATGTATATTCTTTGTATGTTTAGGACGGTGGTTGGCAAACAGAGGCCTTTTCAGATAATGACCAGAGCCCCCACCTAGAAGGACGGTCATCCTGGGGGTTGTACTCCCCGTCATCCGGCGTTCCGTCCTCGTATAACGTGCTGGCGATGACCAGCCGGAACTTGTCCCCTAGGAAGTAAATTTAATTTAGAAAGCGCATTTACACACAACGTAACGGCCCACGGTGCTGTACAGTGGATGATTGAAAAGACCAATAATACAAAAAACACATTGGACCAATAGTCTTAATTATATAAAACATAAATAAAAGGAAACCTTCAATATCAGGGAAATACATCAGCGATTGGTTTGTCGTTATGGTACTTAGAAAAAGAGCTTTACTTACACCATTCTACACATAGAAAAAGCATACAATACCAGATAGAGCTTAACGTATTTAGTATACAGGGATTAGTATTCTAGCACTGTAAAACCCTGATCCAATGTCTGAATGAGTGAGCTACGGAAATGGTTATTGCAATTGCATAACATGGCTGCACAAATTAAAATGTTCCTGATGATACAAACAGCTGAGACTGGTGACTGTGAGACCCAGACAGTTGAACATGTCACCCGCGTTCATTGTTTTGTCATTCAATGCATTAATTAGCCCCTGCCTAGTTGACCCAATATCCCATAATATACTACTCATTGAAAATGGTGAAGTTGAATACAAACTACTGTTTTACCTCCTTTCCAGGTTCGAGATAGGATGCTTATGTTTCAAATGGTGACAAACAATATTTTTGTATACATCATTCCAGATGATAGTAATATGATTGCCAGCACGAGGATGTGTTGGTCAGGGGAATAACTTCAAAGATCGGCTCCGAATCCGGAATGTTGTTTGATCCCCATCACGACCCGATCTCTTAACGTAGTATATTATATATAATCTCACCTAGATCAACAGGATAAATCTGGATGTTCACATCCAATATGAGGTCCATCTTGAACGACTCACTTTCACAGTGCAGACGCGACACTGTAGAAAAGATCAGGACATAGTTTGTGTTAAACATATGCACAGATCACCTTTACCAGAATCCAAATGCAACTTACCACACAATGATATGGTGAAGAAAATCTGATTCGTCTTGGCATGCATAACAGTGCCTCGGTAAAGCTGACAGTATTTTGCGTTGCAAACTAAAGACAGTGTCAGGTCAATGTAGATGTAAAATAACAGTACATAGGTCTTACCTCTGTCAAACTTTTTGCCATCTGGATCAATATCCTTCACGTCAAAGATGTCCTCAAATAGAATCCCAGCCATGGTTATGGGAGACTATGGTATCTATCTGGGAACATGGTTTAATACACAACTTATTGTACTGGATGATATATACCCGCTTACAAGAGCCAGGTGAATTTATCACAACACGATATTAGCATCTCTCCACAGTTTAATGTAATATAGTAGTAGCATAAAGACTACGATGGTATAAACAGTGTGTTTGTGTGTGTATGGGGTAACAACAACTGGAAAGAACTGTAACGCTAGTTAGCCATTAGCCGCATGGAAGCTTGTTTCCAGTTTAAAATGTCCCAACTTACCATAAAAATAAACCAAAGTGATGTGTTGTTCCAGAGGACTACAACAATGTCTTCGGATAACGGGTAGGTGTTATGAAAATAGGATGTTTTTCAGTAAACTTTCATTCATCACTATGGCAAATTAAAATCTACCCGCGCCGCAACAATGTGCGCGAACTTTACCCTTTGAACCGGATATGATTGTCCTGTAAAAATAAAAGTAAGCAAATTTTTGTTTTTGATTTTGTTAAACTATTCATTGGGGAAGATAGTATACTTTCGTTCCCCTTTCGATTACAAATGGACTAATAAAATAAAAAACAACGTTGTCCACACTGGCACAGCAAGAGCAAAATATTAAAGTAAATATATCTTTATCTCCTAAAATTATAACACTATTGATTGAAAGCAAACACGTTATATTTTAAAATGATTGAAAATACAATAAAATTAAATAAGGGTAATAACAATACCCATTCAAGGTGAGTATTTGCGACACTTTCTAGCGGTCTCCCCTTTACGGCTCTGTTTTAACAACAACCCGGTTGCTAGGTGTTCTGCCTTGGCGTCCTGCTATGTACCGTTGCTAATTTATGAGTGTTATTGTTATGTATATTTAAACTGTTATGAGCAGTTTGTGGATTATGGATTACACATGCACACGTTCTCTTGATGGGAGTTACGGGTTCGCAACATACAAAACATTATAAAAAGGTATGTTTTATGCCACAATGAGAAAGCATATACGTGGTTAAGGTCTAAATTTACCTTGTATGACCCCTCGCAAACGTTCCCTAAAATAGCCCTAGTACTGAGCTATTATCGCGGTTAATATAGTAATTGTGTTAGTTCATCATGAATACCATGGTCGTGTAGATGCACGACTATGTGTCGGATTAATCTTGTATATCATGTTTAAAAGTGTGCTGTCTTCCTCTGAGGCATAACGTCTGTTTCTAGTCAGCTTTCATTTGAACTAAATAACACATTTCAGCATTCACTTAGCTAATCAATAATAGGAAGCCATCTCTACACCTCTTTGTTTGTAATAGAAAACAATACCACGTCGTTTAGATGAATTCCAGAGAGCCAGTTCAGATGGGCGAAACTTTGGCGAATGAGGCAGACTTTCTGGGGATGATCAAGGAGGTAAGAACAACATAACAGTCCCAACTAGTTCATGATAATGTATAACCGAGACAATTACCAGCTTGGTTTTTTGTTGTAAACCTGTGATGCATTTTAAAGTATTTGTATGACTTTTCTATTTTGCTAGTATCTAAAGTATGCAGAATTCACCGAGACCACTCGCAGTTTTGAAAAGGAATGCCAAAACAAGGGCAAGCTCGTCTCGAAACCTCAAGGACAGAACCGACTGAGAGAATCAAAGAACGTCACCATTCAGGTAAACTTGTACTATTCTGACCCAATCTGATAGATCACTCATAACCAGTGAACTAAAGGCTCATAGGTAGGTCTGTTGACATCTTTTTATAATGAACAATCTTGATGCATAGAATATATCAAGATAGAATATAAATATCGATGTTTTGGAAAGTCTTAATATTTAGAAAATAGCTTGTTTATAGCTGATCTAAATCTCAACATTTCAGAAACTTCCTCTTTTTCTAAGGCCCTCTAATTTTTGTTCAACAGAGAGACTTGCTTGGCTGCTTCGACGATGGGGACCACAAGGTGTTCTTTGAGCTGTGGAAAGAACACGTACCACCTGAGGTCAAGGATACGGAGCCCCTGGCCCTGCGTCTGGAGTTCTACCTTCACATTCACTTCACCATCTACCCTCTGAAGAATCACCCGGGCAGAGATGTACGTGCACTTCCATATGCAAAAAAAAAATCATGATGACTGTGTTCCACTTTGAAAGAATAATCACATGAAGGCCAAACTCATCATAAATCTTGTTAAAACACGAGATTATTCAATGCTTGCCACTAATGATTAACTCGAAAAGAACCACTTAAGTGTTTTTAAACTCCTTGATGTCACTGACACAAAGCCACCTTTCAGATGAGTGCTTTTATTCCCCCTGAGTCTTGACTGTCAAATCATCATCAACCAGCAGATGTCATAATTGTTCCGTTCATTATTAAATCTTTTTTAAATTATTTGTCTGTCTTGGAAGACGCCCCATTCATTCGAAGTTTTCCATGGTTCATTTATTCTTTATATTTTGCACATAGCAGAGCTGCAACGAAAGCAAAGAACAAGAAAAGCACACTTCAGCTGAACCACAATGACGATTGTGCATCCACCCGAAGTCGACGCTGAGACGTGTACCTTACTGTATATTTATGCCAACGTTTGCACTCGTTGTGTTCTTCAGGACCTGGCTGAGTTTGAGGAGAGGATCTTCCACCTGAAGCACTACCTGGAGACGCGGGGGGCCGCACTGAGCCAGACCACCGAGTTCCTCCCGTACTACGCCCTGCCCTTCGTGCCAAACCCCAAAGTCCACCCCTCCTTCCGGGAACTCTTTCAGGTGCCTCGTTTGTTCCTGAATCGCCCTGAAATGAAAGCCGATGAATAGAGCGGCTGATCCGAAGCCTATATTGCTTATATTTGCAATATCAAATGTTTAATTCTGCGTCCCTAGAGACCCTTTGTGTGTCTCTGTGCCTTGAGTGTGAGGGTTCACCGAAAGCCGATACCGCCTGACATGGAACGTTACTCTGTGATGTACGGCTTTTGTATGTGAACTGATGTTGTCATTTTACGCCTTAATCTCTGAATATCACAAATCAAAGTTTCACTGGCTCTCTTATCACACGTTCTCTGTGTGTGTGTGTGTGTGTGTGTGTGTGTGTGTGTGTGTGTGTGTGTGTCTCTCTGTGTGTGTCTCTCTGTGTGTGTCTCTCTGTGTGTGTCTCTCTGTGTGTGTGTGTGTGTGTGTGTGTGTGTGTGTGTGTGTGTGTGTGTGTGTGTGTGTGTGTGTGTGTGTGTGTCTCTGTGTGTGTGTGTGTGTGTGTGTGTGTGTGCGTGTGCGTCTGTGTGTGCAGGATTCCTGGATACCGGAGTTGAAGGAAAAGTTGGAGAAGTTTCTTTTG
>OOFH01105276.1:0-10660 GCA_900323355.1 Merlangius merlangus
GAGCAAGGGATGGAGGGGGGTATGGTGTATTTAGCACAGGTGTATTTAATGGCATCTCTGCAAAAGACACACACTCAACTTTCCCTTCTCAGTTATTTACCCTAATTATAGGTCATAGATTACAGGTAAAATGGGGAATTTGCCCATAAAACCTAAACACGTACTCTCTAGGGCAAGGTTTTTTAAGTTCTGGGCTACTGTAGAAACATGGTGGGGCAACCTGGCGGGCTCTGTTGATGTTGACCTACTCCCTACTTAGATCTAATGGGCTCAGTCCAGTGGTTATTTTCTTCATGGGATTATACACTGCATAAAACAGACCTATGAATATTATATTCCATTTTTCCCACCACAGCTCCGCCAGATGCCACTAACTTCTACAGACAGCACCTTTAAGCAAAAACGATTGAAACAGTAGAGGTAGTGCAAATAACAATTTTCGCTTCTTAAAGCTCAGCATTTATTTGGTGAAGATACCCTGTATTCCATTAAATGATTTCATGAGGCTTGTTATAACAATGCTTTGATTTGTACAGCATAAGAATCAGTGTTGCGAAGTAAGCCATAAAAGAACAACATGACTGAAACTTGAATAGAGAATTCCAGTTTTCCTTCTTCCTTTAATCTCAGTCATTGTGTCCCGGTGATTTCCCACGGACCTTAATCCCATTCCGTACCTTCTCAGATCTGTGTATTTGTTTACTAGCGGTAGTTCCCCACCACCTCCGACACCCTACTCCCTCTCCCAGACATCCCTGCTCTCCCCTTCCCTCTCGCCCAGATCACTATTTCTCTGTCTTTCACCAAGTCTCAGGGTAGGCATGACTCACCTTGTTGCTATGCGCCAGACAGACGCAGGAAAAATGAATGTGTGGATAACACAGACACACAAACACAGAGACAGAGACGGAGACAGAGACAGAGACAGAGACAGAGACAGAGACAGAGCTGCTAAAAAAAGAATGCCAAATATAAGAAAGGATGCAGGCCGAGATGCAAAAACAAACAACTGACTGTTGTCACATGGGTCAAACTTAAACTATCATTGTTATCAGAGAGGACTAGGAAAATGTTGATAAAAGTTTGAGAAGAAAGAGTCAGAGAAAGAATGATGCCCAATTGGGGAAGTTGGATTCACTGATGCCTCCAGAAAAGGCAAAGTCCCGATGCCTCCCTCTCTCCCTCTCTATCATTCCTTCTTTCTCTTTCTTTCTTTCTTTCTTTCTTTCTTTCTTTCGACAGGGCATGCCTGCACTTCAGTCTGCCTTGGCACAGCTTCTGTTGCGTTAAATCCAAATAAAAGAGGAGAGCCATAGAGCACCGGAACTGCATGGAAGTGTGTGAGCCACGCTGTTTTAAACACAGCAAATTGGCACAACAGGGCCCTCACAGACCCTGGAACAAACTCCTGATATCTTCCAGACTAACACTTTTACTTGGAGGCCAGAGGCACAGGAAAGAATGGTCTGTTTAATCCAAATAAACCAGAGATTAAAATATATAAATCAAAAGACGAAAAAAATTGTATATAAATCATTTTATAAATAAACGCGAAGAAGCTTCTTGACATACACTCATACTGAAATGACAAAGGATGCTGTCTCCAACTTCCTATTTCTGCAAATCTATTTCCTGTGCTCAGAGATCCACCTTCCATCATCCCAACAACAGAAACAAGGAAACGGTGTGTCTGTGTTTGTTATTGTGTGTGTAAACTTGCTGTGGCAAAGTTCCTTCAATAGAACGAGATGTAAAACGGTGTATTTTACCTGTCCTGCCTGATCCACTAATCAATATTAGTGGTGGAAAAAAGTGGTAGCTAGTCAGTACAGTTGGACAAATAATTAGAGTTTCAGACAACACACAGGCTATGTTACAAGGAAGTTCAAGATATGTGAAGATACACAATTGCTTAAAAAAAAACACCTCAAAATCCCAGTCTCTGTTGTAAACTGTGATACAAAAATATCAGGAATCAAATTTGCTTTGAAGCCCAAACAAAGAGTCATACACAGAGATTATATTAAGTGAATCAATAATACATGCACATGGTATGCCTTGATCAATTGCTCAATGTCATTTGTGTGAGACTTGTTTAATGATATCATATCATATGAAAGTATATCTACTTGTGTTTGTATACCAGTGCTAATGCTGTAATGTATTTTGTATTGGGCTGCTCCTTGAAAATGCACACCATATCTAAAATAATCATACGAGTCAGTGTAATAACTTATAATGTGTACCTACGGCATCGAAACAAAGGCCAGCTGTCCATGTATCGACCACTAAGACAGACTCAAACCAAAATACACTTTGAACTTCGGCATTACAACTATTTGTCATTATAAAAACAACAAACCATTCATTGCATCAGCCACCATTGCAGGAATCTCAGCCAGAACGTATTTTTCTTTCTGTCTGGTCAATTCAAAAACATATTCTAAATTGCCTTTCCTTTTTTTCATTTATGGCTTGAAAAAGCCTTCTTTTAGTAAGACACATTGACAAATAGCGGCTTCACAGGGGACGCATGTTGAATGTCCTTACAACCGTAAATAGTATAGCAATGTAAACATACTGACATCTAATGTACACAAGACGGACAGACACACAGTCTCCATGCAGGTGGAGGGAGAGAGATACATATGTATGCACATACACACTATACACAGTCCATCATAATGGGCCACATTATGCCCATCTCAACAGGAAATTAAGAAGTTGAAATAACTCACCACTTTTGGCTTCGTCCGCTGAATGGGAGGCAGGGATGCAGGGTCCTCAGTAGCAGTTCTTTGCGCCCCAGTGTCCATAACTTCACAAGTGGGGGTCTCACTGGGCCCCTCTGGCACAGACATGGACCGTTCAGTTCCATCCCTGGCCCCTGAAAGAGGGCCTGGGCACTCTGCCTCCTTCTCGGTGGAACTCAGAGCTAGTATATACCTCTTGGTCACGTCCTCGAGAGAAGGGGCCTCATCCCCCGAGGGTTTGCTCAGGAGTGAGGGCGCTGCGGTGGGTGGTATCTTGGAGCGGTTGGTCTCTTTCAGCAGCTTAGAGTGTGCAGGGGGAGAGATGGGCATGAACGTAGCTGGCTCGCTGGCGTGGCGGACATGCCTGGTTCTGGTTTCGGGTCTGGACAAATGGGCGAGGGGAGGGAGTGGGGGAGTGAGGTCGTCTTGGCCCTCCAGATCTTCTTGGGACTCTACATCTGGTTCTCCAGGTTCTAAATGAGCGTCGCTTGCAGACCAGCCGTGGTGTTTTCTTGACGTCTGACGACCCATTCTTGGTGAAAGAGTCTCAGCCGATGTGAGGTCAAAGTTAAATTTCTTTCCCCCATCTCTTCCTCCCACCCCTTCATCTATACCATTAACATCTTCATCGCCGTGGTTCCCAGAGGCAAGAGCGCATTCTGAACTGGAGCGAGACTTGGCTTTGTTACTACTGCTTCCAGGGTTGAAGGGATGGGTATGCGGGGGTAAGGGTTGTATCGCCTCACCTTCTGGGGTCCACAGCTTCTCCCTTTGCCCACTTAGAATCGGCTCACTGCTGGATGGTGGGATCTGGCCGGCTTGCTCCAGCTCACTGATTGGCTCATTTTTATTAGAGTGACCTTTGTAGTGAGGGTCACTCGGAGACAGCAATTGTGCTTCGCTACGTCGACTAGGGTCACTGAACGATTTCTTTTTGGGAGCTTTGCCGTTGCCATGGTCATCCACCATGAGTCTGTCCATCGCCCCCGGTTCAGCCACGATGCTTCTAATCACCCCGCTGTAATCTCGGACACTGTCGTCGCAGAGAGCACTGTCGCTGCACACTGACAGATCGCTGGCCATGCTGCCCTTACTTTCAGACAGCACAGCAGCAGGGCAGGACTCGGCCACACTTCCTATTCCTTTGACGGACAGAGACCCTAGAAGGTTGCTGTCCATGGAGCAGAAATTGCTGTTTCCTTCTCCAGCCACAAAGCAACACCTCTGGGGCATGGGGTCACTGAGTGAACGGTAGACGGTAGCCTCTCCATTCCCGGATGACACTGAGGTGGACTCTCCACTGCTGCCGTTGCTACAGTCCGAGTTATTATTACCAGTGGAGGAGAACTTCCTGCGCCGCCTAACGGCCCCAGGAGTTGCATCAAAACCCCCTTCCAATTCCCCCGCTGGAGTTGAGGCTACCTGGCTTTCAGTGTTGCTGGTGTTGATCGCCTCAAAAGAAGGTTTGGTATTTGTTATTGACGTTGGGCTGCTCATATCCATTATAATGCTGTCACTCTCTGCCCTTAGGGCATGAAGTTGTGCGCAAGAGGCTACTGGTATTGGGATCTGTTGAGTTGTACTACTCACAACGTTCTCTGGTGTGTCTTGCATCTCCTTCTTCAACAAATCCCCTTGGTGTAGAACAGATTGCTTCCATGTGGTGACAGGCTTACCCAGCACATCCCTAGCTATCATTGACCCCAAATTAACCCCAGCTGGCCCTGCAAAACAGCTCTCAGAGATCTCCCCAAGACCAGTCTCTGGCTCCGTCACTATTCCTTCATCAGTTAGACTAGACTCATGACCTGACAGTTCATCTACAGAGCGGTCGTGGAACATGCTCTCCTCAGAGTCACCTTTCTGCATGGATCTCTCCTGTTCTCTGCTCTCCTGGTTTCTCTCCTCGCTACATTCTCGGTTCCAGCTCTCCCGCTTCTTCACCAATGGTGGGGCTTCGCTGTCCCTCTTGCTACTCAGCCTCCTCCCATTTTCTCCTTCTCTCTCACTTTTTTCTCCGTCCCTCGCCTCATCCTCCATGTTCATGCCCCCTCTCTCCTTCTCCTGCCCTGTTGGTGTTATAGAGGAGCTCTCATCCTCTATCCTTTCATCGTCCGTGACATGAACATTTTCATTGTCGTCGTCGTCATCATCATCCTCTCTAGCACTCATTTGGCAGATATCTCGCATAACCTGTCTGGCTTCTTGTATGTATCTGTCCTGCAACGGCATTGGCGTTACATCGTCATTGTCATCATATCCATAATCCCTTGCTCTTCTTTCTCTTCCCACCCTAAAATCACCCCCATCACTCTCTACCTCCCGGTCACTAATGGGCCGCCTGCCTTCCTCCCTCTCTATGTCAAGTCGCTGTTCTGACGAGCTCCGCTTAGAGGTGCCACTTGTGGAAAAACACGGCACACCCAAGGTAGATTTGTCAGAGTAGGAGAAGGATTTAGCACGCCGCAGGGTGGCGGTTAGATCCTTTAGAGTCGGGCGACACCCGGACTGGTTGCCATGACTATGTGTCCCCCGTCTGTACAACCCTGACCTCTCCTCAGCACCACCAGGCTTCTCTCTGCTAACTTTACGCACCCTGAGATCTGATAGGTCCGTTTTCAGGAAGCTGAGGAGAGTCATCGTATCAGAGGCAATATCAGGGTTGGACATAGAGATTCTATGCTTTGTTTTGTCCTCCGTTATTTCTCTCCCAGCAAATGTTCTTCCGATTACCGTGGACCCAGCCCCTTGACCCCTATCTGGCACGGGCCCTTCCCTTTGCGGTGTGGTGGGAGGGGGGGTGACTGTCGGGACAACCTGTGGGCGTACCCACACAGGTGCACGGGAGAAGTTGTCCCCATGTCCAAAGCTTGGGGAGCGATACATGGTAGAGTTCCCATGGTAGGTTTTACTCTGCATAGACGAGATGGACACATTGGAGCTTATGGTGTTGTGGATTTGTGCTCGGTTTCCACGCCTGGCCTGCTTCTCCTCCTTGAGCGTCTCTGTACTAGAGCACCGGCTACTGCTCTGGGAGCCGCCAGGACTGGTGAAGGAGGGAATGTTGACCTTTGACACGCGTGACACACCAGGAAGCGACGTGGCCGTCGATGGCGCGCAAAGGCACTCCCACCGCTGCACCAGCCTTCGGGAATTACTTGCAACGGGTTCTTTTTTCGTCCGGCTCGGGAAAGGACTTCCTGACTGATGGTGGTGAGGTTCTAACTGTTCCATGGTCATGCCTGTTTCGCTGTCGCTGTCTTCTGACTCACCATCACGATTGTTGTTGCATCGGCCTGACGACAGTATAACCTTCTTCTTCTTACGCAGCGAGCGCCGGCGAACCGCGTCTCGGCTGGGCGGTCCTAAATTCTCTGCACTGTCCTCCTCGCTGCCGGAAGATCTACGGATGCTCTTGCCCACACACCATCCATGTTTACCGCGGTAGAAACTGCTTCCTTGTTCTTCAACACCCCAGCCTCCTCTAATGGAGGTAGAGGGCAAAGGGCCACAGGACGCACTCCGACCTACACCTCTCCCTCTACCTTTCCTGATGTGCTCCTCCTCCTCCTCTCCGGAACTAAACCTGTAGCGCAGGCTGGAGATTATGCTGATGGGGGCTTCTACCTTGGAGGAGGGTGCTGCAGTTGAGGAGGCAAGGGCTGGATTTAGTGGAAAGGGGGAGGAGGTGGTGGTGGTGGTGGAGGAGGAGGGGGCTGGTGTTCTGGAGGAGCTATTTGAAGAATGTAAACTATCCCTGGGCAGCCCGACCCCCTGTCTCTCCCTTCTCTCCCTCGGCTGTTTAACAGCAGAGGAGGTGGCTTTGCCCAACGGACAACTCTGAGGAGAAGGAGTAGGCGCAGGAAAATTAAGGTCAGGGTCGGGGTCAGATGTCAGAAGTGTTGTCCTGGAGGTCCTCCAAGCAGGCTCTCTGTCGCAGTTAGGACTCAGGGCTCTGTGCGTAGGCTGGTCGACTCTTAAAGCGCGTCCACTACTGCTGTCTTGAAAAATGGATTTGCTCGTATTATTATTACTTTGCGTTTCTAAATCTAACTCCTTTTGAATTGGGTCTTGCTGTAGGTCAGGATCAGAAAAGAAGTCCATTTCCTTTTCTAATCTCCTATTTGCTTTAAGTATATCCCCGGCCGCCCCACTATTTATTCTGGTTGGAGCTCCAAGTTTGAAGTGTTGTTTTTCTGGAAGAAAAAGGCTACTTGCTTCGTTACCAGAGCTGCTAGCTGAATGCTTGTCACTTTTGTCTGAGAGAGAGGCAGTATCCTTAGTGCTAAACTGAAAGTTAAGTCCCGTTTTTAATTTCTCTTCAGGTTCATTAGTCGCCTTGGGCTGCTGTGCAGAACGGGTTTGTCTTTCACTGAAAATTTGCCGGATCTTTGTGACGCTTGGCCAGTGGTCAGAATGGACTGGTATAAACTCACCGTGACGCGTTGACAAATAACTCCTTTGAGATTTGCAGGCTGGAGGAGTCTCTTCGGTAGTTGAAACATCCTCAGACCGATCCGTTGTCAAAGCCTTTTTAATATCAGACGAGCGCGGGTGGACCTTTGTATAATCTCTCTTACTTGTACTACTTCTACGCTCGGTTGACAGCCTTGAACACAGCCATTTTTGGTTTGCCTTCTCTGAGTCCGACCCTGAGAAAGAGTCTGTGCCAGGGTTTAACTTTTCCCCCCTATCTTTTAATTCAGCAGGAATCTTAGCAGAGTCAATATTGTGAATACACCCACTGCTAATATCTTCGTGAAAAGATGAACGCAGGGGTGAAGGGTCTTTCCTCGTGCCTTTGGCTCGGGGCAGGGTCGCTCTTCCTTCGGTCACCCCGCTATCGCCTGAGGCGGTGATCTGCGTTCCAGCAGAGCCAGCGCTGCTGAACTTCTGTGTGAGCTGGCGAATGGACGGGGAAAGAGAGGAGAGAGGAGTGGAGGAGCCTCGGTCTGCGGTGGGGAGGCCGGCGTTGGTCGCAGTGATTTTGGAAACTTTTCTTGAAACGCCAACATTACGCGTCGCCAAGGGTTCCACTTTCTCAGCCGTGCATTGCTCCGTAGTAGTAGTAGTGGTGGTGGTGGACAAAGGGGGAAGGGCGATGCCACAAGCATCCATATCCTTTGATTTAACTTGCCTCTCGTTACGGCTACTGCTGCAGTTGGCACTCCAAGACTCCAACTTTTTGAACGAGACACTACGACACACGGCCGCGTTTTTCTTCCCGTCTTCTCTTTTTGCCATTGTTCATTTCGTTCCTGGTGATTAAATCCACATTCTTGTTTCATTGATGAGGCGAGTCAAGTTGACTACGGTCCATTCCACCGCATAAAGTCGTACAAAACAGAGTTGTCCCTTCAATAATTGGATTCTTGAAACGAGGCCAGCCAAGAGAGAGAGAGCTGTTTTAAGTTAAAGAGCAAAGTTAAAGATTAACTACATATGGGGTCACTCAAAACTTACACGCTTTTGGTCCCAAAATGCATCCAAGCACGAGGAAGAAAGAACTCGAAGTTTACCCAAACTGTCCCTGGTCCAACCTGTGCACAAGCAACTCTTTCATTGTTTACTCCCTCCATGTTCAAATCGTTGTCCCATTGCAAAGTCCACAGGCCCGGGGGCGCCAGGTATCCTTTACTGTAGTGCTCGAATGGTACTGAACTCCTTATTTTGACATTATTTGGTTTTCCGTGACTTAATGTTTTTGCATGCTAATGCGTGAGATAGGGCAGGGGTGGGCGGGACTAGGGTTGCAGGGGCTGTCATAGCCCCCTTGGGGATTGAGAGGAAAAGCATTTCTTTTTGATGGGCGAAGTCAGATACTATGTGGACAAACCAAAAATAATTATAGCCCCAGGGCCCAAGGAAGTCTCACAGACTGCAAGGCCGTTTATTTGAGAAGAGGTTCGTGCAGGCCTGTTTGTTCATCTATTTTGATAGTGTTCTGCAACGGTGGCTCGTATAGGGAAACATATGTGTCGTTAAGTAAAAGTATGCAAGTGTTTCTTTGTGGCCCTCTAGCTGATTCGTTTATCCTCTGTCAAAGTAAGAAATAGTTGACAGCAGCGTACTACAGGGGGTGCTCAAAGTACATGTCGGACAAGTAGATGTGTCTGTGCTCTATTATGTAGTTCTAATGTGACTGCATCATTATAATGGTACATAATATAATAAACTTTAGGCTATAGTTTAGTGTCTACATCATATGCCTAATTGCCATAGCCCTTCTAACAATTATGTCCCTCATAGTATAACCTCTTAATCACTAGACCTATTTCTGTTTCTTCTGAAAAATAACATATCCAAAGTGAATAGAGTATATCTCTCCAATCTAATAGTGGCACCAAAAGAAAGATAATACCTGTGAGATGGTTGTGCAAGTGAATCATGCAACGTGGATACTTCTTGGTTAAAGTGAATAAAGCTAGAATACAGCATAAGTGAAACTTAAGATCACAGTAGATATCTTGAGAATCCATTGTACACTTATGACACTTGACCCATCTATCGGTGGCTAGGGTCTATATTAATCCTATCCAAGAATGCACTTCTCACTAAGATACAAGGATGGCTAAGGATGAGTATAGCCATGGCTCGAGATTTGTAGTAATGCAAAAATCCTAAATAAAATGAAGTATACAAAGGCTTTTCGTTTTGCATTGACTCGCATTAGAAACACTCTGGCCTCTTTCAAACATATAATTTCAAACACTCTTTCAAACATATCAATGTTGCCCCATAATGATAAATAATTTCAGGATTAATTACTCAACAATGACACATTGGGATGTGAGGTCACAATGTACAAGCCCTATACACATCATTGTAACTAACCAGTGAAATGTAAGTCCCTCAAAGTCTGTACATTTAGTATGCATTTTCTTTAATGAAATGAAGGGACACAGAGAACATGAATTCTGGCGTTTATTTAAATCGGAATAAAAAAGAGTACATCTTGGATATTACAACATACTCATTAGTTATGTACCAATCAAACTAGAACCTAACAAACATGTTGTCATTATATTTTATTCTGAATCGTTACAAAAATAAAATGTCTCAAAATAATAATACTGTCATAGAAACTCTAAACGGTGCTGGAATGCACACAAGCACGCACACACACAAGCATGCACACACACACACACACACACACACACACACACACACACACAAACACACAGTCTTTCAATCTGACAGCAGTCTTAATCACTGTAATGCATTCGAGGAATCCCACACATTCACAGTATTTATGAAATAAATATACATTTTTAATATTCTTAGATGTAAAGCTTGCTATTCAATCATGCCTTATATTGGAAGCTGCCCGACTGTATAAGGTAGGCCTGTATTATATTGGTTTAGTAAACATGCGGTTATATTTATAAATATATATATTTATAAGTAGTAGATGTATCTTTTGGCATGTTTCTTTGCCTTTATGGGTGTACCTTCCTGTTTTAGTGATGCCATAGCTTGTCTTAAGGTTAGTTCAGTTCCTGATCCAAGAGATATTTACTATTTAACTGACACTTGCCTCCAAAGTTACATGCAGTGTTTAATTGTTTAGATAAATAACATTTTTGATAGACTGTGGACATTGGGGTTTGAAGAACCTTTGCATGTGAGCATAGTCATTGGCCATAAAACATAATCCCTACTTTCATGTTTGCATGTCATGCAAGATTATATAAAACATCACCACTTTTTTATTCACTTATGCTCGGGAGCATTTTTCTACAAGCATCGGCATTTGCAGTATTGTCATTGATTGTGAGAGAACATGGTTTCACGGTTTATAGCCTAAAAATCTCCTTCAAAAGCACAGTGCGTCTTTCCGTTCTGTCAGTATGAACAACATGTACACAAACAGAGTCAAGGAAACTTCTGTTTCATGGGAAGGTCTC